>JARFJB010000400.1:4687500-4762500 GCA_036346205.1 Vesta saturnalis | reverse complement strand
TTTAAATAGTGAACAATAAATATAATAGACAGTAATTGACCCAAATTGGGAAATCGAAGTATAACGGACAATAACTCGCATTTATTGATGTGTAAAAAGGGAACATTCGCGGTTTGTAAATAGCTTGCATTTTGTTGCGCAGGCTATTTGTAGTTAAATCTGAACAATTAAGAAAACACTGAATAGTGGAAACATATCGAATAATTAGTTTCTATATTCATTAATTGATGAAAGAAAATTATAAGCGTATTCAACTACACAACGGTATAAGAAAAGATAAGGAAAACAATAGAGAAGCGGTTCCAGAGTGCCGGCAGGTGACATCATCGGAAGATCAGGCTCTAACCTTTCTGAGGCCCCTTATTAGCGGCCAAAAAAACGCTAGCATTACATCATCAGTTTCAACGAAAATAAGTAAGAACCTTTTTGTTTATGTTAATAAATAAAACTTTTTTGTGTTTGATTTCTCGAAACTTTACCTTTGATTGTCACAATTAAACGAACAGAATTGTTTAATTCTGATAAATATTTTATTTGTTATATGTTAGTTTTAAGAAGGTTATTGTAGAATTAGGTTTAATTTTATAAATATTTTTAAACATATTGATGCATTTTCGTTTTGCTTTGAAATTTAATTAAATGGGTATAACGTTTGATTTTAGTGCTAAAGATTTATTAATATAACAAGCTTACACAATTATTGAATATACAAATGCAGAAAGAGGTCAACTCAATAGGAATCCAGATAAATAAATAAATCGAAATGAATATAATTTTGCGTAATGATAACAGAAATTGTTTCTTTATATTAACTTGAGTTAACCGGTGCAACCCATTATGAAAGGAGTTAGTAAACATAAAGCTTAAAATTCATTTACGCAAAGCGAAATTAGTTAGCAAGCAAAATAAAAATTAACTAGTAAATGATATCTTTATAAATTTAATCCATTCAGTTTTTTTAATAAAACCTAATAAAAAATAATCATCTATATCATTCAATTTTATTCACTGATGTTGGTATTATAAAAAAGTTTAAAAGAACTCGAGCCTTATTCTTTGGAGCGGGTTAAACAAACAAAAGTAGTATCTAAGGGTTGCAAATGAACTTATTCGATCACATATTTGTGAAAAGTCCACGTTTCCACGTGATAACTAGTGCCATGCGAAACAGTTTTGTTGTTAGATGTAGTAGTATCATTGGAAGATTTTCCAAAAGAGACCCATCCGATTCAGTTTTGCTTGCCGATATCGAAGGTTTGGGTTTCTTCATGTTATCAAATTGCTTGACACAAGTATACACTTTCCTGGGCTGTTTTAGAATGTGCCGACGTTCATACATACATACTTTGTGTCACCAGTGTCATCGCTTTAACCATTTTTAAGTTTGCCTTAAGACCTTGTTGAAATAGTGAGTTGCTAAGATCTGAGCTTATAGTTCTCTTCGATAACAAACAATAAATATCGTATTTGGAGAGATTGTGTGCTTGTCTTAAGCCACGATTTAGAGAGATAGAAAAGGTTTTTACATTATCACCTAGTTCTACGAGGATTACTCTATGTTGGTTAATGTTATATATCATGGATTTATATCGCCAACCAATTATGGCGTACGTACTAAACCTCCTTCAGAAACCTTTTTACTCATCTCGTTGGCAAGTATCCATTTTGGACATTAGTCAGTTCGTAATAGCTCTCATTAACATTTTACACAGGTAGAAAAGTAAAAATATGGGAGAGTAGTTGTGTAAACCTGTAGCACAATATTTTAAGACAATTAATAATTGTTTCGCCACACTCCATAATTAGATTTGGTAAGATTTCATCCTTGCAATGACCTTTATATCTTCTCTCTTTAATGACCATAGTTATTTCGTCCAAATTCTAGGTTAAGGTTTTAGTGAACATGAACCAATTGATATTGTATTTTAAGCTGGGAAATGCAATGTGCGCGAACGAGTGTGTTGTCGAAAAGAGGGGAATTTTGCTGTTTTTATTTAGTTAGTTGAAGTTGAGCTTTTAACCTCCAAACATGTAGTTAAGCAGTAGCTTGAAGGGCAGTAGAGCCCCGGTGGCGGCGACAGTGATGGGATGTGTTGTAGAGGATATAGTATGGGATGGTTTGTAAGTAATCCGTTGAGGCTATATTTGTAGGATTTTGCATTATATTTATCGATTTGGATATGCTAATTCTTTCAATCAAGTTAAAGAACATCCCGTTTGTCAGATTTCCCATTTAGTTAAGTATTTGAAGTGCTCTATCGGTCACGTAAAGTGTCGCCGTGGCTGTATGTTCTGTTTTTAAGTAAGCTTAAGTGTAGAAAATTACGTTGATATTTAGACTATTTCAAATGTGAACACTCCTGAACTTTGAATTCTAAAAATATATAGTGACATCAAGTACGATTATTGGGCCTCTAAAAAGTCTGTCGACTTGTTTTTCAGGTATTATAGAAGAAACTTACATGAATAACCTGTAGATTTCTCACTGTGAAATTACATTGTAATAAGTTTAACACATTGGTTTTCAGCGCAAATTCTCTATTTTTACACAGTTAACGTGTTTTACATTTTTGCGTTATATAATCAATCGGAATTTGATATATTTTTGGTTTTACCTTTATTGTTCTTAGCGTAATAAAAAGCAACAGGGATGTTTATTTTTTGTTGCAACAATTTTGCATTCTTTCTATATGATTATTGTGGTGTCATTTAATGTGCAGATGCTTTGAATTCAATTGTTGTGGAATTGTGGATTTATGCGACAGATTATTTTACTGTAGTAAAATATGGGGAGCAAGGCCATTCATTTTAAACAATATATTGCAATGTTTAATGGCGATCAATAAAACATTGCATTGCATGACGTAAATTTCGTAGAGACCAAATTAAGTGGTAAGTGGTGAAAATCAACATTTATGCATTCTTAATCATAATTAACATTACTGTTCTATATTAAAATAAAGCTAAGTGTCTGAGTGTAAAGCATGATGCTAAGATATAATCAAAGCACCATATTAAAAAAGGGAGTTCAACTGTCTAATTTTAACACAATTCAAGATCAAAACAAAGATTCAAAGTGACCGTCGTTACGTTGTAACGTTGTAACGGCGTTGCAATTGTATTTGGAAATTTTTAATTTCAAGTAATTCATAATTCTAATCGACCTATGTGCAGGAGCTCCATCTTGCTGAAAATATTGCAGATTGCGAATTATATTCAAAGGTACATTATCCAGCATTTCTTCCAAATTGGTAATTTAAAATCTTTCGTAGACTTCTGCGTTCAAATTGTAGTTGTAGAAATAAGGTCCCAAGATTTTTGTATCAAGAATTCCACACCAAACATTTACAGATAACACTTCTTGATCCCACCTTTCTACGGTATGCCTTTCGTCCATATTTCTTTAAAATTAGTCTTGATTCTTCTTTAGAAACACCACACTCCATACCTATTTCCCTAATAGACGCAGTTGGTTTGAAATCTGAATATGCCAAAACATTGGTTTCAGTTTCAAAGTTAAACTTTTCTGGCACATCCTTTGGTTTGGTAAAGGATCCATACATTTTTTAATTTTCTTCCATTTTACCAAAAATGCGTTTATTCGGTTGACGTCGTTCCATATAAGTTTGAAAGTATAACGCGGGAGTTCTGTCTGAATCACGTTCGCATGAATAGTAGCAAAACAACATGTCGTTTCTTTCTTCAGTGGAATACATTTCAGAAACTCTTTTAAGAGCATTTCTACAGTAGTTATGAAAGCAAAACGAACTAATTAAAAAGTAAGTTAGGGTTGTAACTCAAAAAGCAGTGATTTAAAATTTTTGTTGAGTGGTGCATCTAATTAATCTTAAAATTATCTATTAAACGCCTCTTTAAGATTTTACTGTATTTTGAATAATTAACGAGCCAACGTTGATTGAAAATTATATCGATTTTAAATTTTTCTCAAGTAAATCGGAAACTTGGCAACAATGGTCAATTTTCTTGCCGGGTTCTAAATCTTCATATAATTCTGCCCAACTTTGCTAATTTTACCAACTTTGTATCTCTTATAATAACAAAATTACCCATACAACGTAGTGATGTTTTACTTATATATATATATATATATATATATATATATATATATATATATATATATATATATATATATATAATTCAAAATTTTAAAATACTTTTTCTTTATGTATTTAAAATTCTTTTCAATTACTAATCATAGGTAATATAAACGGTAGGGTACCACCTAGCAAGTCTGCGTAAAGAGTGGGTCGTTCTAAAATGTCAGCCCCAACTATGAAAACACGATTATGGTGCCCTGAGTAAAATAATATTAATACACCGTAAACTCAAAATAATGGAAAAAGTTTAAAACGGCACAAGAAAAATATATACTAAATTTAGTGTTGGCTTAAAATATTTACAATTGTTGAAAAATCTTCTTTGGTTCAAAGACCTAAATAAAACCTCGAAATAAAATACGTAATTGATCAACATAGTAGGCTGATCGATATTATACATTTTCAAAGAAATTAATTCCGCAATTTGCCAAATAATCCCTGTAAGTTTACTGTTTAAAGATATTACTACCTTTCTTAATAGAGGTAATCTTTGTCTAAAACAAAAGAATAAAAGTCCTCAGGGTTTGACGAATTACAAATGCCAACTGTGAGGTTTCTTGTTTTTGAAATTTATATGTTATGTAAACGGAGGAAAACATTTGTGTATTTTCACTAAATCACATGAATCACTGCGTAGTTCCACAAATGGCATCAATGTGCATTATTCACTAAGTCTCTCACTAAATTATAATTCATGAGTTAGATTTGACCTATTTTACATAGTACATAATGCGGCATGCAGCCGCTTCAAAACACTACAATGGTGAAATTAATTAACGCAATAATATTACAATTAACAACTTATTGGGCGCAATACTTCAAAATACGTCTGCATAAAGAGTAACAATAGCACTAAACTTACTGTATACAAATGTTTCTCTTCATTCTCTAGAGCAAGAAACGTACTACTGCAACAGACTTACTTCACCAGTAGATGCCAGTGGTATTTAAATCGCAAGGCCTCCCTTAAATTGGACCGAGCTGGTAGCGTAGTGGTGACACGATCTGCTTAGCATTCGGAAGGTAATGGGTTCGATTCCCGTTACTGTGTACCTTGTATGAGGTTTTTCAGGGGGTTTTCCTCATACGCATGTAGCGGCATGGTCACTGCGTATATGCACACCATGTGCGGCTGCTTAGGCTAATGCTGGGGTAGCATTTCCCCTCTCAAAACCGTAACTCCGTTCCTTCCGATCGTATCCTGGCCACACCCATCCTAATCCCACCATGCATATATACGTAATGTATATATGCTGGGAATCCATGATTGTGGCTGAAGAAGCTCCGAAAGCTCGAGCAGCCCGCCATCCCCCTTGGATAGGGAATGAAATACGTGGCCTTTTCCTTTTCTCTTTAAATTGGCTTACCAGACCTTATGAGTTCAAAACTGCAAAACAACGAATTTAACCTGTTTTAGGTGGAAGAAAAGTTTGAATTTAGTAGGCATTTGATGATTTCTAAAATGTATATTTTCTGAAATTACACTATATTTTACTAATTTTGCCAAATTTCATATTAAAACTAAATTGTATCAAAAATCTGGAAATTTAAACTTTTACTATTATTACACATAATTAAAATACCTAGCTTTCGGGTTTAAATGGTATATTATATTTATGTAAGTCTACACGTTTCGATAACACTTACAGCTATCGTGCTCAACAGTAGTAAAACCTTTTAGAATTGTTTAAGGTGTTAGAATAATTTTATGAAATATGACAATGTGAAAACGCAAACATATGTCTTATCATTTTCAGCTGTTCATAGTTCATAAAGTTGTTCTAACACCTTATGCCATTTTAAAGATGTTACCACTACGATAACTGTAAGTGTTATCGAAGGGTATAGACTTATATAAATATAAACATTAAAATACACCATTTAAACCCAAAAGCTAAGTATTTTAAATATCGAAAATCTAATACCTCCATACATTTTTACGACTTTTACATATAATTCCAATACACCAAATGAATTGATCTATGAACTTCAACAATTATAATACTGTCAGACATATTCACTCTTAAAACAACATTAAGTACATACATAAAGTAATATAAAGTAATATAAAGTAATAAAAAGGTACGTTTTGTAAATATGTATAAATTGTAATTCAAAATCAATCGATTAGTGGTAACTTTGCTAATTATATGACGCCTTTGATTACCAAAACTACAATTACATACTAAAACTGAGTTCCACGTATTTATAAAAACTTTTACGTTTTACATTTTGCATTTAGTTATAAATTTTACAAACTGTATTGTTTCATCAGCGATTGCAGCTATCGTCGTCAGCCAAGGAAAAACTTTTTAAAAATTAATTAAAATGTCAAACAAACTTATGAGATATTAAAACTCAAATTAAACTCACAATTATGTACATGCCTACTATTTTATTTTAGTAGTGATTAATAGAGAGATCTATCACAAAGTAGTAATTTTTAAACCGCCTTGAAAATAGCATTACTATACAAGCTCTAATAACTTTTAATTATAAAGGACAGTTGCGTTTATAAACGAGCCTCATTATGACATTTCAGATGATACACACAGTTTTCATTCTAATAAAACTCTAATTTTAAGTATATGCAACAGTATAAATGCACACTTTGCACAAACAGCTTTCTTTTTGATAAGGTTCGATCTCTAAATATTTAAAATAACTAAATAAAATGATTGATGTATCAAGTTTAAAAAAAATCTGCAGGTACGATATAGCCCTAAATGATTAATGATAATCAATCTGTTACGGATAAAAAACATCAAACATTGCGACGTATATCATATTTTTTGCCTTGTCTAGTATATAAATCGTGAAAAATTTCCTATATATTAAAAAATATGAAATATATCTTTAACATTATGTTGAACTTTTTATCGAGAAACGTAATGCTTGGTATCTTTAATTTTTATAGATAAATTATTGTGTATTAGTCAACGGTAAATTATTATCATTTAAAACCAAAACTTTATTTTAAATAAATTAGTAGTATTTATAGGGTGTTCAAGAGAATTGTGGAAAAAATAAGTGTTTTCAGCGATACTGTATGTTTAGAGTAAAGTGTCGTATATAGCATGGTTAACTGTACGGGACCTGTATATTCCGCCGAATTCTAAACACGCTCACTCTACGTTGTAATGGTCCAAAATGCCGAACGTGACTAAAATGCCGCCGACCATTTCCCCGACTACGCCAATTCTGTTGAATTTGAGAGTTGAGCCATTACGCCAAGGACCAAAACTCCGAATCAGATTTAAGACATTTCAACGACTGCACTTGCTCTATCGCATTTATGTGTTGTACCTTTACGCCCATAATGACCAATATACAGAATAACCAAAACGCCCCATTAACAAAGCGCTAAATGACCAAAGCCAATACGCCGAATGGCCTAAACGCCTACACAATAATTTCTTAAGTCCAAAACGCTGTTGCTTAATGTGTAACCAAACGCCGTTGTCCACTTCTGTGGTAACTTATAAATGGCAATTGAGTTCAAAATAAATCTACTGAAATAAAAGTTTGGAATTGTGCTAGGTGTATTTCATTAAAACATATCATTTGGTATAACATATTTAGGTTATTGCATCTAAGTGTTTATATGCATAATGATTCTAACTACATACGAGTCCATGTAAGTAAAACATTAAGCAAAGATAATGGATAATACTCTACATATTCTTTAATCCTTACCATCTGAAGAGAATGTTATGGTCATCGCTCAAAGAATTTAAGATGGAGTTGGGATCGGAAATGTCCGTTAGTAACATGACCATCTGTATTATTAATAGTATTAATACTTTGAACAGGATTTAATTGCTAAGTAATTGACTTGTAATCGCCTCGTATTGACCCATTACCTTAATTGCTTTTGTTAATTACAGTGTGTCTTTCTCCTTAATTGATTTCTTCGCTACAGGGGTTGAAGTGGGTTAAACGAATTCGGGCGCCACCCAAAGATAAGCTAATCTCCAAGCGGTCTTTAGGGTCAGTCCTGAACTTACACGGCTTCCAAACGGCTTGCTCGGGTCTCTCAACGTAGGGTAAGTCAGAGTGCTTTTCGGTAGTTGAAGATGTTCCGAAAAAATATTGATTCTGACGGGCGGCGGATAAGGAAGCTGAAAAAGGTCACAGGTCCTGTTTACAAACAAAAGTCCTTCACCAATGATTGATGAATAAATGAATGAATGGTTTATGAATACGAGCTCTGTAATTCTAATTAAATTACAGCGGTTAAAATTTAAGTAGGCGGTTATCAGTAGCAAATTTTTGGAGTATTGCAAGAGATTTATTACGTTTAGATTTACTTACAGAGCGAGCAACTATTAAGTTAACTCTAATTAAGCAATTCAAAACTACTCTTTTATATCATAGTCTTAAAATACAACCAGACTTGATCTGTACTATATGCAGTAAGAACGATAAAGATAACGGGTCGATCGCGCGACCTGCCTATATAACTTCGACGTGTTCGCAGTGGGGCCCCCTTAGGAAATTCCAATTTTCTCTACTTTCAGGCACGAGCGTCAGAAGGTATTTTAATTAAAATTCAATTAATTATTGATTTGATTCTTATTTCGACATCCTAAAATTACTACATATTCAAAAAAATTTATTTAGTTAACCTTCCTTTGTGTTCAATATTTTATAAAATAAGGAAAGCACTAAAATAAAATATTGTTAATTATGCAACTTAACATAAAAAGTAAATGTTTGTAAAATTAACATTAAAGTTACCTTTAAATGATCATTACCAAATTTTAAAAATATACCCCGAAATGGCAGCATTTATAGCAGCAGAACTCCAAAATACAATTATTTATTGTGATTTATTTTGTTAAAATTAGAGAACGTTGATTATCGTAGTAACGGTTGAAAAACAATATCCTTAAAATCTAACTGGTGTTTGGTACGTTATTTTTGCAGCCTGCAGGTTATGTAGGTTATAACACATAGCTGCCTCATTATAAACAATGCAATTTTCAACAAAATGTAAACATTTAATAATTGTAGAGGAATTATAAAAATAGGAGAGTGGTTGTGTTGTAAGTTGCTGATAAACAATCATACAATTGATAATTAGAAAATTCAATTTATAGATTAAACATATGAAAATGTAAACTTTCACCATTAACACTCATAATAAAATACTTACCTTTTTTGGGTTTTTTAATGGTGTATTTAAATTATACAATGTAAACGTTTCGATAACACTTACAGTTATCTTCGTCAATAGTAATATTTGTACAAAATTGTTAAAGATGTTGTAAACAATTTTGTCAAAGTTGAAAAATTAAAACATAAACATCAGCCTGCTATTAATACAACAGTTTGAGAAACGTCTAAAGCCAACTTATAAAATTAAATTTCAAATTTTAGTAAAGAATAACTAGAGGTCATTAAAATTAAATATTGTTAAACTGCCTTAAAGATGACAAACCAGAACACTCTCTACGACGAAAGCTAACAATGAAATTTGTCAGCCAAAAACACATTTAACAAAATTTAATCGAGTTATGATGTAAGTGTAAAGTTGAGAAAAACTTCAATTTGAAAATGATAGAAGCATTCACATCTCCAAACATCACATCAAATAAAATAACCCAATTAAATCTAACAAAGAGATATCTTTATCAATAATTGGAAGTGTTATTAACAATGAAAAGCATAATGTAGAACGTTTTTGTAATTTTAATTTTAATTTAATTTCAACTACTTATGTTAAATTATAGTGTTGTGGTAGTTTAACACATAATTGGTAAAGCATTTACTTCAAAGTCTAGGAAAAACACAGCAAAAACCTAGACATACCAGAAGCTAAAATTAAAATCAAAATTAAGACGTATCATTACGCTTTTTTTAATTATAAGATGCCAAAACCTATTTAAACGGAGATTTTCTTCTTGTCTATTAACATTATTAGGGTGTTTATATATTTCAAAAGCTTCACGTTGCAAACGAACATAATAATGAGTTTGTCTTGACAATATTTCCATATTGTCAAATTGAATGTCATGGTTTAGATTATTCAGGGCATGGTCAGCCACAGCAGACCTCTCTGGTTGACCTAATCTACAAAATCTCATATGTTCTTTGCGTCTTGTGTCAAAGCTACGTTTTGTGGTTCCGATGTATACTTTTCCACATGAACAAGATAACTTATACACTCCAGAAGATGATAAAGGGTTTGACGCATCTTTAGGTGATCTTAAATGCTCTTTAATTTTTCTTGTAGGTTTATTATAGTTATTCTTTACTAAAATTTGAAATTTAATTTTATAAGTTGGCTTTATACGTTTCTCAAACTGTTGTATTAATAGCAGGCTGATGTTTATGTTTTAATTTTCAACTTTGACAAAATTGTTTACAACATCTTTAACAATTTTTACAAATATTACTACTGACGAAGATAACTGTAAGTGTTATCGAAACGTTTAGATTGTATAATTTAAATACACCATTAAAAACCCAAAAAGATAAGTATTTTATTGTAGATTAAACAATTTGCACTATCGAGCTGCACTGTTTACACCTCAAGGCTACTATGTTTCATAATGATAATTTCTCATTGTTGTTACGAATTCAGTAGCGATGATGATCCACATAAGATGGTAACATTATTACACAAAATGGATGTTACGTGCCTAAATAAAATGGAACTATTGTTCGTACGAAAGTGACATTTAATGTGGAATTAACGTCTTAAGGAGCATATTACCATATATATTACATCTGGGCATTTGGTTGTAGATAATTTGAGCCAATAAATATATATATATATATATATATATATATATATATATATATATATATATATATATGTGTGTGTATAGTGTATATATATACAGGGTGGTCCTTTAAAGTGTTACAAAGCGATATTGAGAAAATGGCTGAATGAAAATAAATGAAATATCTAGGGACACAATGGGTCGTTGAAACTTATTGATAGAGTAAGTAACGTTTTAACCCTTTCCACTTTTTAGGGTGGGGGTAACTTTTAAATGTTAAATGGAAAGGTGCAGTTTTCTTTCCAGATTCGTAATATCCAGAAAAACTACGTTATAATCAATGAATAATTTAATGCCAATGTCAATGTCACTACGCTAAATTTAACAAAATTAAAATAAAATCAACTAAAGAAAAACTGATATTAGGTACATTATTTTATTATAATACATAGATTATTGGGCTCAAGAAAATCTACACTGGATGCGAACAGTCGCTAATCAACACCATTGGTCGATAAATACCTGGTGTGGGATATTTGGCGATGTTGTTATTGAACCTCATTTTTCGATGGTAATCTTAATGGACAGCGATACTGCGATTTCATTTGAAATGACTTGCAAAGATTGATGCCAAATATTCCAGAGCAACAACGTGAAGCAATTTGGTTCCAGCAAGACGGCGCACCACCACATTTCTATCGATAAGCACGTGCTATATTGAATGACACCCTAACAGATGGATTGGACGTGGGAGACCAGTAAATTGGCCTGCAAGATCGTCAAAGAAAAAGTCATGGTGACTGCTCCAACTACAGCCGAAGACATGAGAGAAAGGATTACGCGTGCAGTTCGTGAAATCACCCAGATATGTTATTCAGAGTGCAGAATTCTTTTCGAAAGAGGGTTGATAAATGTTTAGAACAAAATGGTCGTCATTTTGAACACCTATTATAATAAAATAATGTACCTAATATCAGTTTTTTCTTTAGTTGATTTTATTTTTAATTTTGTTAAATTTAGCGTAGTGACATTGACATTGGCATTAAATTATTCATTAATTATAACGTAGTTTTTCTGGAGATTACGAATTTGGAAAGAAAACTGCACCTTTCCATTTAACATTTAAAAGTTACCCCCACCTAAAAAGTGGAAAGGGTTAAAACATTACTTACTCTGTCAAAAGTGTCCTCCAACGACCCATTGTATCCCTAGATATTTCATTTATTTTCATTCAGCCATTTTCTAAATATCGCTTTGTAACACTTTAAAAGGACCACCCTGATATATATATATATATATATATATATATATATATATATATATTTTTTGTACAAGAGCGTCGCAGAGGGGAGTGCCATTTATTTTACCCCAAACTTTTTATGGGGATATTTTTAATTTTTGGGCAAAATAATATTTTTAAACAATTTGCCACAAAAAGGTACTCTTGTTGAAAGTCAAAAAATTTCTGGTTTTGGAGTTATTTGTGGTTTTAGCATGTTTTACCTAAAATAAGAAAATAAAAGAAATATTGAGTTAATTTAATTTACTTGAATTAAGTAGGCTTAGACTGCAGACTCGCGATTTTTTTGTTTGACAGATTGTTGTTGATAGTCTTGGTTTGTTTAACAAGTAATATCGCTTTTAAAAACTTTGAAAATGAGTATGTACACTAATAGTGACTATACCGATATGTTGTTAACATAAGGAATGTGATGGAAATGCTAAAGCAGTCAAAAGAAGATATGTGGAAAAATTTACAAGGAGAAGTGTTCCAGATTCAAAACCTTTTGAATTTAGCGAGGCGGTGCCGTGAGACTGGAACCTTTAAACTAAAAAGGTAAATTCTAGTAGACCACGAGTGGCAAGAAAATATTTTGATTCTAATTGTTGCGGATCCTACGACAAGTGTATGAAATGTGGCAAGGGCAAGTAACGCAAGTGTTTCTAGAGTACATCGTGTATTACAAGAACAATTATTGCTTCCGTTTCATTACAGGCAAGTACAAAATTATTGCCTTAAAATCTTTTTTTGAGAAGAGACTTTTGCGAATTATTACAAGAAACAATGAGACAGAACCCTGATTTTTTACAAAATATTCTTTTCGCCGATGAATCAATTTTTACTAGACATGGTATATTTAGTAGTCATCACAGTCACTTCTGGGCAGAGGAAAATCCAAAGGTTAAACGTGTAACGCATTATCAACAATTTTAAGTTGAATGTATGGACTGCTTCAATAGGCAACCGCCTCATTTCATACCATATTTTTGATGGAAATTTAAATGGTGATGTTTACTATGAATTTTTGGATAATCGTTTATTTCCGTTATTAGAAGACTTACCTCTTGATCTACGAAGAAATTTGATTTTATGCATGATGGTGCTCCTCCTCATTTCAGTAGACAAACTAGAAGATGGCTCAACGAACATTTTCCAAATCGTTGGATTGGTCGAGGTGCTGGTGCTCCTATCCACTGACCACCAAGGTCCCTGACCTAAATCCCTTGGATTTTGATGTATGGAGTTTAGGTAAAGAAAAGTATATTCAAACGGAATCAATTCCGTTGTAGAACTTCAAACGAGAGTTGAAAATAATTTAAGAATGTTAATTCAAGAACCACGACCACTCCAAAGGATTATGTTTTCACTAGAAAATTTTTGTCCTGTTTGTTTTGTGTTATTCGTTGTTTTTTTAATTGTTCCTTTGTCTGTTCTGTGTTAATGTCATACAGTTAAAACTGATTTTAAGTTCTAAATAATTTACAATATTTTTACCTCATAGTTGTTTCTGAAACAATCATTATTCCCTGAGGTAGTTCGTTCTCGCATGAAAATTATTAATTGTTTCATTTTAAAATAATTTATTAATTCGGTCAGCATTACTCCTAAAACCTCAAATAACTCCAAAACCAGTAATTTTTTGACTTTCAACAAGAGTATTTTTTGTGGCAAATTGTTTAAAAATACAATTTTGCCCAAAAATTAAAAATATCCCCATAAAAATGTTTGGGGCAAAATAAGTGGCACTATCACTATCTTTATGACCTTTTCGTGGTCTAAATCTCATTTAGGTATCTTAAACCGTTTCAGAGATAATAAAAAATTATTTTGGGACCACTTTTACAGGGCCGTGTATCTTATTAAGGTGGCATTTTCGGGCACATGTTTATTAACTAAACTGACGTTACTTTTCAATATTCTATTTACCCTAGAAATTAGCGGAACGTTTTTTAAACACCCTGTATATATATATATATATATATATATATATATATATATATATATATATATATATATATATATATATATATATATATATATACAGCTTTCATCGTGCAATTTGGTGTGTTATAAAAGTAAAGAAACTATTTATGACGTAACATGACTGGCGAAAGTTTTAAAATGACAGCTGGGTAACATTTTGAAATTTTTGTTCTTATGAGAAGGGGTGTAGAGTGGCACATCACTTTTATTCTTAAATGAACCGTCGAATTTGAAAACATTTGAATAAATCGTATTAACGTGACGCCCAATTTCGTTTTCAATCACCTGTTACAGTGATACATTCAAGAACTGATTCTGAACGTACTACAAAATGTGACAGGTAATTATTGCTATGGTTTTTAGACTCTGATATTTACTTGTCAAATTATAAAGTGTGTGAAAATAGCAAAGTCTCTTCCTTTAAACGAAAAAACTGAAGCAGTGAAACTAATCGCAATTACCATGCTACCGTCTTTAAAGAACGCTTTCCGCAACGACCCACATGCAGAAAATTTTTTTTATAATCTACTATCAAAATTTCGATCAATGGTAAAAGATGCACCAAGATCCGGGAGACCCAACATTGCAGAAAATGTGAAAATACAGGTAATTCCTGAAATGAATCCTGAACATAGTGCCAAGGCGGTGGCCAGTACATGTAATGTGTCCCGTTCTTCAGTCAAACGAATTTTGAAAAAGTATAAATTTCATCCATACCGGATGCAACTTCTTCATAAATTGGCAGAAGATAATATTGATAGGCGACTTGAGTTTGGCCAAATTATGTCAGAGAAGTTCGTAAGAAATCCTGACTATTTAAAACATGTTTGTTTCAGCGACGCCAGCATATTTTATCTGAACGGGCGTGTTAACGCTCAAAATTGCAGATACTGAAGTCATGAAAATCCACATGCATTTCGGTAGCGCGGTCTCCGGATCTCTCATCCCTAGATTACTTTCATAGAGGTTACCTTAAATCTCGAGTTTATACAACAAATCTGGAATATTTGGAAGAAGTTCGTCATCGTATGCTTGACGTCTCTGCGCAAACAACCCCAGAAATTCTCCAGAACGTTGGGTAACTATTCTCCAACCGAATGTTTATTTGCCAAGAGATGCTAGGCGAACATTTCGAATCTATTTTAAAATAAGGATTTAATGTTGTTTATGTGTTGCAGTATTTTTTTATTTGTATTATTAAAATTGCATTTATTCTTTCTCGACATTTTTTCATTAGTTAATTGCGATTATAGCTTTACCAAAGATAATAACTCCGAGATATTGCCATTTTCATACATTTCATAATTTGACAACTAAATGTCAGAGTCTAAAAACTACAGCAACAATTAACTGTCACATTTTATAGTACGTTCAGAAGCAGTTCTTCAATGTCTCACAGTAGCAGGGGGTTCAAAACAGAATTGGGCGTTTCGCTAGTTATTCAAATGTTTTCGAAATTCGGAATGAAAGTACCCTTGAAACGGGGTTTCACTAGACCCCCCTACCAATAAAAAAAATTTAAGATATCGCCTAGACGTCATCTTGAAACCTTCGGCTGCAATTTTTACGTCAAAAAATAATTTTTTTTTATTTTTATAACACCAAATTGCATGATAAAACCTGTTACCGTTCAACAGTTAAAGGGGAGAGGAGACTTTTGGTCCTAACTGTATGGATGATATTTTCTTTTGTTAGTATTCACCCTTACGGACCCCTGAGTAATACCATGCATCCGTGCAAGGTCTGTAGTCGATGTTTTTGGATTTTCCTCCAGAGTCACGGCGATGGCTTGTGCTTTAGTTTCATTTCTTGCTACTTGTGGATGTTTAGTGAATTGCGAACACTGCCGTTAATGTTAAAGCTCCTTAACGTTTTGGTAACGGTACTGCGGGTTATTGGTTATCGATTACGGTGCACCTTATTACACGCCTATTGCAGAGTCCGACGCCTATCTCACCATAACCAACCATCATCAAAAACTCTACTCTTTCTCTTTATTTAACTGAACCATTTTAAAACACAATTACAACGTCAAAGATTTCAGTATTTGTTTATCCACTGATTGTTAACAATCCTAGCAATTTTGACTTCTCTTGTTTCATAGTTAACTAGATAAGTGGTAAATATATGTTTTTTAGCATTTTACTTAATATCCCGGCATTTACTAGAAATAATGGTACCAAATCGTATATCACTGAACGGCTAAACGACTGTTCTGTCCGAATCCAAAATAATGTACATGCAGGACTTTAATTTAAAATAACAAAGTTTATCATTTCCTGTTAAACCGGAATTTAAATGAAAGTAGCAATAGCACTAATGGATTGGTCATATGTTAAAGACCTTTATGTGCGAAATTGATATATATATATATATATATATATATATATATATATAATATATATATATATATCAAGGCAAGTAAGGCCAAATAATGATGCAAACCTCAGTAACATTTTCTTGTACTCTGTTCTAAAAAGATACTACGCCTTCAACTGCGGAACCGGCAAATGGTATTTATTTGATTGCCCAAGGCTTCAAGATAGAAGGATAAAAATTGCTGAGTTTTCTAAACTAGCTTAAAAAGATGAAATTTGAATTTTATGCAAATTATCGAGATAATTTTCACCAGGATCAGTCTGAAACGACGCACCTATTATTTGGCCGTTTTCGTCAAAGAATTTGCCAAATTTTGGAAGAACAAAAGTTCGACAAGGTATTATTTTCAATTGAAAAAGATTGCGTGCATGCGTAATAGAGAATGGTGGCTATTTTGAAGAATAAGTATGATAAAGTGTACCGTTTCAATACGTGTTTTGTTTTGTAATTTCCTGCAAATAAATTCTGATTTTGAATGAGCCGGAATTACGTCCGTTCCACTTTCGACATGTTTAGGACCACTTATCTAGAGATATGGCACCACGTTTACAGTTTGTGAACGGCTGTTAGATAGGCATATCCGAAACACCAATTATCTTCAACGATGAGGTTACGTTTACAAGAGTCTTTAACATGTGTAATAGACACTTTGGGCCCAAAAAAATACCCATGACAAAAAAGTCACCTATTATTAATATTCCTTCAAAATTAATATTGGGGATGCAACACTACGGAACAATCTTCTAGGTTATTACATGTTTGATGATCACTTGGAGAAAGATACCGTGAATTCTTAGTTTTATTTCATGGACGAAATGTATATGCATGACGGGGCTCCTACACATTTGTCAAACGTGGTTCACGGAAAATGTTCCGGAACGATGGATCAGTCTCGGAAACGACGCACCTATTTTTTGGCTCACGCGGTCGCCTGATTTGAATCTATTGGGTTTCACAGTCTGGGGACAAATAAAAGATAACATTTATTCACAGTCAATGGATACCGTGGAAGGTTTTTTTCAAAAAATTGGACCAAATTTTGGAAGAAAAAAAGTTCGACAAGGTATTATTTTCACTTGAAACAAGATTTTGCTTGCATGCATAATAGAGAATGGTGGCCATTTTGAAGAATAAGTATGATAAAGTGTACCGTTTTAATATGTGTTTTGTTTTGTAATTTCCTGCAAATAAATTCTGATTTCCTTTGGTGCGTTTTTTTTTATAGGAAACTAGGCATAACTTCGCACAAAAACTGAAAAGAAGGATTTTCAAAAAAGTTAGGGACAGTCGCTTGAGGCATATTTTAAATACTCTTATCGAAAACGGTGCAACTTATTGAAATTTAATAAGAGGGTCTTTTTCATTTAAAAAAACCTGAAAATTTGGATAATTAAAAACTGCGAAGAAGGATGTTCAAAAAAGTTAGGGGCAAACTTATACCCCGGCAGTTTAACGTACTCTTGGATTGAATTTGCATGAAATTCAAATTTCATCTTTTTATGCTTAAAAAATTCAGAAAACCCACCATTTAATCTTTCTACCTTGAAAGGTGCGGGAGCAGACAAACAAAAACTATTTACCAGGAACCCAGTGGAGGGAGTGCACCTTCTTTAGGATTTTCTTCACTATTTGACTTTATATACATGCCCTTACACTTTTGGCCCTATTTCAGAAACGAATATGTAGTCTGTGGCGGGCCACCGTGTATTTTTAAAAGAGTTTTTGTAGGTCGGGATCGTTTGAAGTACACTTTTAAAATATTGCAAATTAGACAGGGTTCATAAAAAAAGGAGCCATGTGAGAATTATATTTTTTTAAATTAAACACACCTTATTTTATGTCACTTATAAAATCTAGAGGACAAATAAAGATGAGCTACTGTTACGGCTCCTATACCTAACATCAACAGATTTTCAGATATTCTTAGATTTATAAAATTGCAATAGAGAATTTAAAAAGAAAATTCATTTGTTTTACCCTCGTTTCGCAAATATTAAGTGAAGTATAAAGCCAAAGAGTTCGTTTTTAATTTAGTATACACTATGAATAAAAAAGAAACATATAGAGTGAAAAAAAATTGAGGTAGTATCCATAATGTACGCACAAAAACATCCTCATCCAAATCATCCGACTAAGGCTGTTTTTGAACGACTAATTCGAGATTTTTGCAGAACCGGAAGCGTGGCATATGAAAAACATATTAAAGAAAAGCGCATTGTCGGTAACGAAAAGTATGAATTTCAAGTATTAGACTCTGTAATCGAAAATCCACACGTAGGTCAACGTAATAGTTATTTTCCTAACTAATGCGGAAGCACGCAACCGCAGTTGTACGAACGACGCGAAGCGGAGTTCGCGCATGCGCTTGCATGCGGAAAAGACACTCTATAATAATTATTATCTAGCGCGCGGTAAAGTACTTTGCTGCACAGTGTGCGGAAAAGTAGAATCTTCCAAAATAGTTATTTTGCTAAATAGTGCGGAAAATTATACTTTATCGCACGTGACTGCCGTTGCCCGAACGACGCGAAACGCTTTTCAGGCAAGCTGTCACATGCGGGAATGTCACTTTTCGCACGTGTTAGGAAATGGTTTTTTTCTACGACTGCATATAAAATAAAAATAAAAGTAGATAGGTAACAAAGTTCTTTATTTTAACAATACGCAATATATAAACAAATGAGGCATCAAGTTTTATTACTTATTCTTAACTTAATTGTAAAGGTAGAATTTGTAGCAGTTGTTATATTTCATTCAGAAGTGAAGTTGTTGCAGTACCAATTGTCAGAATTTTATGGCATATATCTCTTTTTTGTCTTCCGGATTCGTCTAGATAACCCTAGGCGACGCAAGTGGATTACCATCCTCCTAAACGCTTTATCTTGGTAAATCCGTCGCCAAAATGTGCAAGAAATGTTGCAAAAGTTCGCCTAAAACTGTATACTGTGTAAACATTTGGGTTTGATAGTTGCAAGAAGGCTGCGATTTCAGATCCCATTTTTTCAAATGTCTTAATTCCCACGTATTGTGTTCAGCACTTTTCTTTTTGATAGTTTCTGAATATCCGACGATGCGGGGTATTAACGGACGCAAATTGCTATATTATCTATAGATTTTTAAAAAATTTCCGTTTATTTTTTCGGAAATAATAAGTGACCTCGAAAACTAATTTCTGGATCGTTAATTTTCATAATGATTAGGTTTCCCTTAACTTCAATGTCGTCAGGAGTAATTTTCGTAAGTTCTGCTCTGTGACAGGCTCCAGCTAAACCAAAGATAAATTTGGCAATATCTCCTTTAGTGAATGTTTTTGTTTGTTTGCTCGAACACCAATATTTTGATTCTTTAAGTACTATGTTAACTTATCAAACTTGCTTATATCAATAATTTTTTATTTTTACTAAACTCTTGCTCATAGAATAACGCGATCAAAGTGTATTTGGCTTCAGTACTTTTCTAAGATCGGAAAAGTATGCTACTTCTTCTTTAAAGCTGTTAATCCCCTTACCCTTGCACCACTTTAAAAATGTTCGTATTGTTTTTCATACCGTTCTTTGGATTTTGTAGGTAACAAGTCCAAATTTACTAGAACGGCGGATTCTAAAATAGCTTCTGGTAGTTCTTCTTCTGATGAGTCCATTGCAAATAATGGCTTTGATTAGCTTTTCTACACAAAAACTTATAGGTATTGTAGCAAACTCAAATTTGACTGTGACACAATAATAATTACTATATTGCTATGGTAACATATGCGAAAGCGGCGAAAGGATCTCTATTTAGTTCACATGTTATCGGAAGTGACATGGTAACAGTTACTTAATTTGATGTATTGAGTCATGGTCGTCATGGGTATTGTTCAATGAGATTTAACCTCATTAGCATTGTTAATAAAAAATCACATAAATCAGTAATTTTATGCACATAATTTCGTTAAACACAGGTTGAATACTTACTTTCCCACACTAATTCCGGGAAATAAATCTTGGTTTGTTCCTTACATTATTTTACATACAATAATAAAATCTACTGTGTTACAGTTATTTATATATGTTTAATTACTTTGCATCTATTCAACCTGTGTTTAACTAAATTATGTGCATAACATTAATAATTTATATGCTTTTTTTATTAAACAATGCTAATGAGGTTAAATCTCATTGAACAATACACATGACGGCCTTGACTCAATACATCAAATTAAGTAACTGTTACCATGTCACTCCCGACAACATGTGAACTAAATAGAGATCCTGTCACGGTCAAATCTGAGTTTGCTAAAATACCTATAAGTTCTTGTGTAATTAATCAAAGCCATTATTTGCAAGAAGAAGAATTACCAGAAACTATTCTAGAATCCGCCGTTCTAGTAAATTTCCCAGACTGATCCATCGTTTTGAAACATTTTCCGTGAACCACGTTTGACAAATGTGCAGGAGTGCCGTCATGCACATACATTTCGTCCATGAAACAGTTTTGTAACTAAGAATTCACGGTACCTTTCTCTCTCCCCAAGTGATCATCAAAAATGTAATAACCTAGAAGATTGTTCCATAGTTTTGCAGCCCTGACATTAATTTTGAAAGAATATTAGTAATAGGTGACTTTTTTGGCATGGGTATTTTTTGGGCCCAAAGTGTTTATTACACATGTTAAAGACTCCACTTCTTGTAAACGTAACCTCATCGTTGATAATAATTGGTGTTTAGGATATGCCTACCTAACAGCCGTTCCGAAAACTGTAAACGTGGTGCCATATCTCTAGGTAAGTGGTCCTGAACATGTCGAAAGTGGAACGAACGTAATTCCCGCTCATTAACAATTCTCCAAGATACTGAATGCGACATATCCGTTTGGAATGCCAGTCGCCTTGTACGAATTGACGGGATTTCTTCCAGAACGCTTAAAACACGTTTTTCATTTTGTACTACTCTAGACGCTCTTCGTCTTGCCCTTCTTCTATCATTGATTCTTGTATTTAAAGACCACACTCACGTAAACGTCGCTTGGTAGAAAGGAATGTTCTTCTATTTAGCATGTTTCTATAGGGAAATTTTTGACGACAGCGAATTAGTTACCATGACATTTAGCTAATGTGAACGTGTTCAGAGAGCATGTGTATTGATGCGCATTTTTTAATATTGATAGTTCTGCTTAATAATAAAAAATAATAATTACTAATAATAATGATAATAAAATAATAATCAGTGCAATAGAAATGATAAACTAATTTGCCGTTTTTAACAAATGTAGGTTGTTATTCCTAAGCACACTCCGAAGATAGGTACATACTGTTATCTTCATCCTTAAAATTCCGTTTCCACAAAAAGGCTGTTTTACTCGAAGACGGTCCAACCTACCGAAATTTATTAAAAGGACCTTTTCATTCGGAAAAACCTGAATTTCGTAATTTTGTATCAAACACTGTGAAAAAGGAGGAAAATTATCTCGATAGAATTTGTATAGAATTCAAATTTCATATTTTTAAGCTGGTTAAAAAAACTCAGCAATATTAATCCTTCTATCTTGAAGGATTCGGGGCAATCAAATAAATAACATTCGCCAGGAACCCTATTTGTTGAAGGAGTGTATCTTATTTAGAAGCCAGTTTACAAGAAAATGTTACTGAGGTTTTCTTCATTAATTGACCTTACATGCTTGCCCTGACATATTTGGCACCTATTTCAGAAACACTTATATATATATATATATATATATATATATATATATATATATATATATATATATATATATATATATATATATATATATATATATATAGGGCAGGAAAAGGTATGGAGATATCTTTAACACAAATGAAGCTATATGAATGAAATTTCGCACATAAAAGTCTTTAATATATGGCCAATCCATTAGTGCTATTGTCACTTTCATTTAACTTCCGGTTTAACAGGAAATGATAGCAACTTTGTTATTTTAAATTAAAGTCCTGTATATTATTCATTAGTGTGGGAAAGTAAGTTTCCCGCACTAGTACGGGAAAGTAATACTTTCGACAATGAAATGCGTACTGGAGAGTGACCAATTAAGCACAATCGCAGAAAAAATAAGTTTCGAATCTACAGTTGGTAGAAGTAACATTCAAAGGATACTGGAGAAACATATACAATTACAAGCCCTTTTTGACACTGATACATTCGCACAAGAAGATGTTTTAAATTTTGTCCTATTTTCTGACGAATCTGTTTCATAATAGCGGCTTGGTTAACAGACACAGTTTTCATTATTATACTGATGAAAACCCCCCATTTTTTCCATAAAGTCGGTCGCCAGTATAGATGGTCTGCTAGCGTATGGGTCGAGATTGTTGTGGATCAAGTAATAAACCCATACTTTACTGATAGTCATTTAAGCGATAGACTTCGGCGATTTTTTGATGCAGGACTTTTGGAGAAAGTTCCTTTCAATATTCGAGCAATGTTGTGGTTACAGCTAGTTGGTGCTCCCGGACACTTGCATGCTAACGTTCGCACGTGTTTAAATCAGAGTTCAGCAAATAGATGGATTGGGTGAGGAGGACCTCAAAACTGGTCAGCGAGGTCTCCAGATTTAACTTGTATTGATTTTTTTCTGTGGGCCTATATTAAAAATATTGTTTACGATACCAGGCCAACAACTCCGGAAGGTATGAAAGAGAGGATACGTGCTGCATTTAGAACAATAACACCACAAATGTTACTGAAAATGTAAGTTTCATTCTTAAAAAGAGAACAAGACATTCGTCAGTTTGAAAATTTGTTGTAGATATTAGAACATTTTATTTGTCGTTTTGTTGCTAATAAGACTGGGTCTCACTTATTAATGTTCATGTTCATATTCGAGAATTTGGGCTTACACTTAATATGCTCTTTAACGTTTATTCCGTTAAATTTTTTACCTAATATCTATGGTTTTCATTTTATTTTCTTTTTGTAAATTAAATTTAAAAATACTGAACATTTCCTCAGATATTTTATTGAAATAAGGAAATTTGGATACTCGTTTCTAATAAGTACGATGTTAAAATTATTTCGTAACGATAACAATATTATTCTGTATTCCATTAAAAGCCAATCAGTTGATATTATTAGAAAGGTACTCAGTATAGCGCCTAATTAAAAAAAATTACGTTATTGTTGGAAATAGGTACAGGAAACCTTAAGACAGATCCAAAGACTTACCATTTAAATTTGTCAAGATAATCTAGTTTAAAGGTGATCAAACTTGACCTCAATTTTATATATATATATATATAGATTTTAGGTATAGAGCCATAACAGTTAACTCTGAAATAGTTTAAACGTTCAAACGTTCCTCTCACAGAAAATCGTAAAAATATTCAACCGTTTTCGTGGAGTACTAAATATATATATATATATATATATATATATATATCTATAGAAAAATTTTTTCCGTTTATTTTTCGAAAATAATAAGTGACCTCGAAAATTAATTTTTGGATCGTTAATTTTCATAATGATTAGGTTTCCTTAACTTCAATGTCGTCAGGAGTAATTTTCGTAAGTTCTGCTTAAAAAAAATAAAGGAATATCTCCTTTAGTGAATGTTTTTTTTTTGCCGAACACCAATATTTTGATTCTTTAAGTACTATGTTAACTTATCAAACTTTTAATATTTTTATTTTTCCTAAACTTTTGCTCATAGAATAACGCGATCAAATGTATTTCCAGTACTTTTCTAAGATCGGAAAAGTATGCTACTTCTTCTTTAAAGCTGTTAATCCCTTACCCTTGCCATTTAAAAATGTTCTATTGTTTTCATACCGTTCTTTGGATTTGTAGGTAACAAATTTACTGAACAGCGGATTCTAAAATAGCTTCTGGTAGTTCTTCTTCTGATGAGTCCATTGCAAATAATGGCTTTGATTCGCTTTTCTACACAAAACTTATAGGTATTGTAGCAAACTCAAATTTGACTGTGACACAATAATAATTACTATATTGCTATGGTAACATATGCAAAGCGGCGAAAGGATCTCTATTTAGTTCACATCTTATCGAATGGCATGGTAACAGTTACTTAATTTGATGTATTGAGTCATGGTCGTCATGGGTATTGTTCAATGAGATTTAACCTCATTAGCATTGTTAATAAAAAATCACATAAATCAGTAATTTTATTCACATAATTTCGTTAAACACAGGTTGAATACTTACTTTCCCACACTAATTCGGGAAATAAATCTTGGTTTGTTCCTTACATTATTTTACATACAATAATAAAATCTACTGTGTTACAGTTATTTATATATGTTTAATTACTTTGCATCTATTCAACCTGTGTTTAACTAAATTATGTGCATAACATTAATAATTTATATGCTTTTTTTATTAAACAATGCTAATGAGGTTAAATCTCATTGAACAATACACATGACGGCCTTGACTCAATACATCAAATTAATAACTGTTACCATGTCCTACAACATGTGAACTAAATAGAGATCCATGTTAAACCATTAACACTATAATAAAATACTTATCTTTTTGGGATTTTTATGGTGTACTTTAAATTATACAATCTAAACGTTTCGATAACACTTACAGTTATCTTCGTCAGTAGTAATGTTTGTTAAAATTGTTAAAGATGTAGTAAACAATTTTGTCAAATTTGAAAAATTCAAACATAAACATAAGCCTGCTATTAATATAACAGTTTGAGAAACTATAACCAACTATAAAATTGTAGTAAAGAATAACTAGGTCATTAAAATTAAATATTGTTAAACTGCCTCAAAGATGACAAACCAGAACACTCTCTACGACGAAAGCTAACAATGAAATTTGCCAGCCAAAAAAACACATTTGACAAAATTTAATCGAGTTATGATGTAATGTAAAGTTGTGAAAACTTCAATTTTAAAATGATAGAAGCATTCACAAATCCAAACATTACATCAAAAATAACCAGTTAAATCTAACAAAGAGTTATCTTTATCAATAATTGGAAGTGTTATTAATTTTAATGACCTAGTTATTCTTTACTACAATTTTATAGTTGGATACGTTTCTCAAACGTTTATTATCAGATTTATTTTAATTTTCAAATTTGACAAAATTGTTTATACACTTTAAAATTTTAAAAACCTTCACGCAAATCTGAAGTTTTAAAAACCTTTAAGTTTTTGTAATTAAAATCAAAGATTTTATTTAAAAAGAATTTCCGGAAACTATTCTAAAATCCATAGTTCTTGTTAAATTTGGCCTTTTTGCAAAATTCCAAAACTATTTAGAATCCGGCATTTTAAACTTGTGCAAGAAGGTTAAGGAATTAACAGCTTTTAAAGGAAGAAGTAAGGTTAAATTTTCCGATCCCTTAAAAAGTACTGAAGCCAAACACACTTTGTTCGCGTTATTCTATGACTGAGAGTTTAGTAAAAATAAAAAATATTGATATAAGCAGGTTTTATAAGTTAACATCGTACTTAAAGAAACAAAATATTGGTGTACAAGCAAACAAAGCAAAAACATTCACTAAAGAAGATACTGCCAAATTTACCTTTGGTTTAGCTGGAGTTTGTCGCAGATCAGAACTTACGAAAATTACTCATGATGACATTGAAGATAAGGGAAACCTAATAATTATCAAAAACAGCGATTCCAAAATTACTTTTGGAGGTCACTTATTAGTTCGAAAAAATAAACAGAATTTTTAAAATTCTATAGATAATATAGAAATTTGCGTCCCATCAATACCCGCATTCTCGGTTATTCACAAAATACCAAAAAGGAAAGTGCATCGCGTCGTTCGTACAACTGGGGTCGCGTGCGGAATGGTATCACTTTCCGCACTAGTTAGGAAAATAACTATTAGGTTGACTTGCGTGGATTTTCGATTACAGAGGCTAAATACTTGAAATTCATGCTTTTCGTTACCCACAACGCGCTTCTCTATAATATGTTTTTCATATGCCACGTTTCCGGTTCTGCGAAAATCTCGAATTAGTCGTTCAAAATAGCCTTATTCGGATGATTTCGCTCAGGATGTTTTGTGCGTACATTATAGATGCTAATAAACAATTCTCTTCGCGTTAACCAATTACTAAAATCATATCGATTCTTTCTTGAACTAAAACGTTTATATAATTAATATTAAATTAAATGATAGTTATGAAATCAAATGATTGGCAGACATTACGTGAAAAGCAGTCAAGTCAAAGTTATTGTTGAAAATAGGTATACGAAGCCCCAATACAAATCGAAAGACATTAAAATGTTATAGCATAATTAAGCATTACATACAGGGTGCATCATTTAAATTTATTAGGATAATCCAGTTTAAACGTGATCAAATTTGACCTTAATTTTTTCACACTATATGTTTCTTTTTTATTCATAGTGTATACTAAATTAAAAACGAACTCTTTGGCTTTATACTTCACTTAATATTTGCGAAACGAGGGTAAAACAAATGAATTTTATTTTAAATTTTCTATTGCAACTTTATAAATGTGAGGATATCTGAAAATCTGTTGATGTTAGGTATAGGAGCCGTAACAGTAACTCACCTTTATTTGTCCTCTAGATTTCATAAATGACATAAAATACGGTGTTTCACTTAAACAAATATAACTTTCATATGGCTCTTTTTATGAACCTTGTATAATCTGCAATATTTTAAAAGTGTACTTCAAACGGTCCCCACCTACAAAAACTGTTTTAAAAATATTCAGCCGTTTTCGAGAAAAAGCATGTAGTCTGTGGCCTCTACTCTCTCTCTCTCTCTCTCTCTTTTATATATATATATATATATATATATATATATATATATATATATATATATATATATATATATATATATATATATATATATATATATATATATATATATATATATATATATATATATTCGTTTCGAGTAGGTGCCAAAAGTGTAAGGGCATGTATTTAAAGTCAAATAATGAAGAAAATCCTAAAGAAGATACACTCCCTCAGCTGGATTCCTGGCAACTGGTTTTTGTTTGACTGCTCCCGAACCCTTCAAGGTACAAAGATGAAATGGTGAACTTTTAAGTATAAAGATGCAATTTGAATTTTATGCAAATTCAATCCAAGAGTACGTTAAACTGGCGGGGTATAAGTTTGCTAACTTTTTGAACATCCTTCTTCGCAGTTTTTAATTGTGGAAATTTTCAAGTTTTTTAAATGGAAAAGAGCCTCTTATTAAATTTCGATAAGTTGCACCGTTTTCGATAAGAGTATTTAAAACATACCTCAAGCGACTGTCCTTAACTTTTGAACATCCTTCTTTGTGCGAAGTTATGCCTAGTTTCATATAAAAAAACGCACCATAGAAAATCAGAATTTATTTGCAGGAAATTACAAAACAAAACACGTATTGAAACGGTACACTTTATCATACTTATTCTTCAAAATAGCCACCATTCTCTATTACGCATGCACGCAATCTTTTTCAATTGAAAATAATACCTTGTCGAACTTTTGTTCTTCCAAAATTTGGCCAAATTCTTTGACGAAAACGGCCAAATAATAGGTGCTCGTTTCCCAGACTGATCCTTCGTTTTGAAACATTTTCCGTAAACCACGTTTGACAAATGTGCAGGAGTGCCGTCATGCATATACATTTCGTCCATGAAACAGTTTTGTAACTAAGAATTCACGGTACCTTTCGCCCTCCCAAGTGATCATCAAACATGTAATAACCTAGAAGATTGTTCCGTAGTGTTGCATCCCCAATATTAATTTTGAAGGAATATTAATAATAGGTGACTTTTTTGTCATGGGTATTTTTTTGGGCCCAAAGTGTTTATTACACATGTTAATGACTCCACTTCTTGTAAACGTAACCTCATGGTTGAAAATAATTGGTGTTTCGGATATGCCTATCTAACAGCCGTTTACAAAACTGTAAACGTGGTGCCATATCTCTAGGTAAGTGGTCCTGAATATGTCGAAAGTGGAACGAACGTAATTCCCGCTTATTCAAAATTCTCCAAGATACTGAATGCGACATATCAGTTTAGAATGCCAGTCGCCTTGTACGAATTGACGGGTTCTCTTCCTGAACGCTTAAAACACGTTTTTCATTTTGTACTACTCTGGCCGCTCTACGTCTTCCCCTTCCTCTATTATTGATTCTTGGATTTAAAGATCCACACTCACATAAGCGTCGCTTGGTAGAAAGGAATGTTCTTCTATTTAGCACAGCAGCTAACTAGTTACCATGACATTTACCTCATGTGAACGTATTCAGAGTATGTGTATTGATGCGTATTTTTAAATATTGATAGGTCTACTTAATGAAAAAAAAAATTAATAATAATTACTAATAATAATGATAATAAAATAACAATCAATGCAATAGAAATGATAAAATAATTTGACGTTTCTAACAAATGTAGGTTGCGTTATTCCTAGGCATACTTCGAAGATAGGTACCTAATGTTATCTTCATCCTTAAAATTCTATTTCCGCAAAAAGGATGTTTTACTCGAAGGCAGTAGGTCCTACCGAAATTTATTAAAATGACCTTTTCATTCAGAAAAACCTGAAATTTCGTAATTTTGTATCAAAAACTGTGAAAAAGGAAGAAAATTATCTCGATAGAATTTGTATAGAACTCAAATTTCATATTTTTAAGCTAGTTAAAAAACTCAGCAATTTTAATCCTTCTATCTTGAAGGGTTCAGGGCAATCAAATAAATACCATTCGCCAGGAACCCTATTTGTTGAAGGAGTGCATCTTATTTAGAAGCCAGTTTACAAGAAAATGTCACTGAGGTTTTCTTCATTATTTGACCTTACATGCTTGCCCTGACATATTTGGCACCTATTTCAGAAACACCTATATATATATATATATATA
This sequence comes from Vesta saturnalis, assembly GCA_036346205.1. Classification (NCBI taxonomy): domain Eukaryota; kingdom Metazoa; phylum Arthropoda; class Insecta; order Coleoptera; family Lampyridae; genus Vesta; species Vesta saturnalis. The sequence goes on along the minus strand of JARFJB010000400.1, from coordinate 4,733,164 downwards.
TATATATATATATATATATATATATATATATATATATATATATATATATATATATATATAATATATGAGCAAATAAGTATGGAGATATCTTTAACACAAATGAAGTTATTTGAATGAAATTTCGCACATAAAAGTCTTTAATATATGGCCAATCCATTAGCAACTTTGTTATTTTAAATTAAAGTCCTGTATATTATTCATTAATGTGGGAAAGTAAGTTTCCCGCACTAGTACGGGAAAGTAATACTTTCGACAATGAAATGCGTACTGGAAAGTGACCAATTAAGCACAATTGTAGAAAAATAAGTTTCGAATCTACAGTCAAAGGATACTGGAGAAACACAAGTTTCGTCTATACCATATCCAATTACAAGCCCTTTTGACACTGATAAATTCGCACAAGAAGATGTTTTAAATTTTGGCCTATTTTCTGACGAATCTGTTTCATAATAACGGCTTGGGTAACAGACACAGTTGTCATTATTATACTGATGAAAACCCCTTTTTCCATAAAGTCGGTCGCCAGTATAGATGGTCTGCTAGCGTATGGGTGGAGATTGTTGTGGATCAAGTAATAAGCCCATACTTTTCTGATAGTAATTTAAGCGGGCTAGATTTATATATATATATATATATATATATATATATATATATATATATATATATATATATATATATATATATATGGTGGCCCACCGACATGCTTTCTCCACGAAAAACGGTTGAACATTTTTATACGATTTTCTGTGTGAGAGGGAACGTTTGAACGTTTAAACCATTTCAGAGTTAACTGTTATGGCTCCTATACCTAAAATCAACAAGTTTTCAGATATTTTTAAATTTATAAAATTGCAAAAGAAAATTTATAAAGAAAATACATTTGTTTTATCATCGTTTCACAAATATTATTAAGTGAAGCACAAAGGGAGAAAGTTAGTTTTTAACTTAATCTACACTGAATAAAATAAACATACAGGGTAAAAAAATTGAGGTCAAGTTTGATCACCTTTAAACAAAAAAAATATAATATATATATATATATATATATATATATATATATATATATATATATATATATATATATATATATATATATATATATATATATATATATATATATATATTGAGATGATTAGAAATTACATTGGTATAGATATGTAATTCACATAGCAAGAAATTTCAATAATTAGTACAAATGGTACATTTAGATATATATTATTAGGTAGAGACGATTAATTAACATTGAGATGGATCTAAATTTATATAATTCATAATAATATTACACATGAGTATAAGGTATGTTAGTTATCGTAATGCATTAAATCAATTTCATTATTAGTTAGTAGGTTTATTTAAGTATAATTTTCCCAAAAGACATGAATCACAGGCTGTAGATAACAAGCGTGTTGTTAAAACTAGTATTAGGCATATATCAATGTCACAATTATAGTGTACGCAGACAAGATATGTGAAAACGTTCGTGTCAGTGCGAAAACGAAATATAAGTGCTAAAATTGAAGAATAAATAGGATAAATACATTGGTTATTAACAATAAGATAAATAATCCAGTAGTTCTGGAGTAATTTTGGATAATTAACATTTACAGACTTAAATTAGTGATATTTAACAATTCTATACAAGTCTTAGAAGAACTTATAAACTTCCAAAAGAGTGAAAATAAATTAATATAAGACATAAATAATAAGGATACACACTTTCACAAACATTTAAAGTGCTTAAGAATGTAAAATTATACATTTAAAAATTACTGTAATGATTTGAGGTTATGTTATTTCCTCGCATAAAAATTATATAAAATTGTTATAGATTGAGACCAATTGCCTAATTAAATTATAGGAGGTAAAAATAGTAAAGTAGCCTCAATTTCAAGTCACAAATCACTATATTAGTGACCATTTTACCAAATTTAGTTTTTAAGGGTATATGAAAATTTCAGATAATTTTCCTTTCAAATTGGCCGTAGGCATTTAAAAGATGTATGTAGTAGCATCTCATATTCATGTGGAAATCAATTCCAGGCCTGAAAAGTGCATAAAATCAAGAAATCAATGTAAAAATTAACATGTTTAATAAGTGGAGCAAGTAGTTCGTGTAAGGATTTGTTTTATTCGAAAAATTGTGTAGATTCCGAAAATGTTGTTACTTTTAAGTTAGATTAAGGGTTCAAGAGTTATGAGCTTTTGAAAATAAATTGAAAATTAAGAAAAGCATTAGCCAACCAGAATTACGGAAATATTTGAAATAGTTGTTGATAACAAATGATGAATTTGGTTTCTAACGATATGCATATAAATAGAAGTGCTGGAGGATTAGTAGCTCTCTCTGTTTTCTCTCTGTTCCAACAACTTGCTTAAGCAAGATGTTGCAAAATTTTTGCTCGTAAATATTTTAAATAAAATAACGTCACTTTCACAAAAGTTAAGTGCGGTTTTAGTATCGGCAGTTTTAAAACAAGTGATATTCATTTGTCGGTAATTTAAAATAAGGTTAGTTTACCTATAAATAAATTCGGTTGTTATCGGCAGCTACGAGTGAAGATATTTTGCGGAGATTCGATATTGTTTTAAGTTTTGTTTTCTTTTGATATGGATTTTGTTAATTGTGTTTTTCGTTTTCTGTTATTATATTTTTATTATTGGAAGGGTGTTTAATTTAAATAGCCTTCAAACTAATGATGCATTTCAAAATTATTTTGAAATAAAATTAATAAATTGTGATGATCCTGAAAATAAAGAATTATCATGTACGAAGAAATATTAGTGAAACTTACTTAAACGAATAACCATTAATGAAGAAGCAGATCTGGATAAGAAAGAAGCAGATTTGGATTTCGAAGGAGCTGTTTTCAACGGTCTACTCCAGCATTGTAAAGAAGATAAAGAGGCCATTTTGAGTGAGTGTACCAATTTTATTTATGTACTTGTTGACATTGATAATTTCATTTGTGTGTTAATTATGTCCATAGTTTGTAGTAAACATGATGTGCGACAACTTGTATTCATGTCCAAAGGGAACATTAATTGATCTAAAAATAAATGGTTATTATAATATTTACTAAATTCAGGCATAATTATACTTACATGTATATGGCGTGTTTTCATTTTGCATTCACTGAAAGGTCATATGAATGCGTATTCATAGAGCATGCTCAGATATTATACATTTGAAGATTTTTTATGTACAGGAGTTGCGCATATATATCGATGCAATTTAAAATTGCATTTCTATTTCCTTGAACGAATAAAAATACAAGCCAACTAAAAAGACAACTATTCCAAATTTGGAATGTAGACATAATGGGTCATGATCTATCTTTTAAAACTATTTTCAAAAGTGCAACGTTGCCACTTCTACCAGAAACCCAAGGCAACTTTGAAAATTCAAATTGAATAAATACCCTGTATGTGATTGCATTTTCGGATTCTGCATAAAATTCTAAGCAACTTTTGTTAATATTTCTCTATACCCGTCTCTAAGCGTTAGATAAATGACCTCTAAAATAAAATAATAATCTGATCAACCGCACACTTAAAAATAAAAATCGACTGGTTTCGGAATTTTTTCTGATTTTATTTGGTTTGAAAGTTCTGTCATAATAATCTTTGGAAAAATTGATTCACTTCATATGTCGAGCAGTTTAGCATCAAGAATACAGAAATAATTCAGTTTAAAACTGACAACAAAAAGAAAGTAGCAAAAGGAATAGATTTTTAGATATCGAGTTGGCACGAGTCAAATTTAAGACACTTACTACCTACTTCAGTACTTAATGGTATTACATTGTAGGTATTTGTACTAAGTGAATAACTGATAATTAATTAATAATAATGGTACCATGATGTAAAACACTACGAATTGAAGTATTAATTATGATTGGATGTGGAGATAAAACCAGAACTCAACTACAAGTATGTAACTTGTTTAATACAAAATATCCTGATACACCTATCGGACAATCAACAGTTAGTAAAATTGAGAGAAAATTTAGGGAAACTGGTGACGTTAAACACATTGCAAATGCTGGTCGTCCAAAATGAACGAAAATGTAAAACTTGATGTGTTGTTAAGTTTGGTAGAAAATCCTCATAGTAGTTCCAGAGCAATTGCAGCTGATGAAGGCATTTCACAAAGGTCGGTGTTGTACTTAAAAGGAGAAATACCATCCGTATAACATCCAGAATGTGCAGGAATTCAATGGAGATGATCCGGATCGCCGAATGCGGTTTTGTGAAGTCATGCAAGACTTATGTAACCGCAACCCAGGATTCTATTGTCAAATCCTTTTTCAGATGAAGCTACATTTTCCTTAAATGGTACAGTGAATCGACAAAACTGTAGATATTGGAGACAGATATTATGACAGAACTTTCAAACCAAATAAAATCAGAAAAAATTCCGTAACCAGTCGATTTTTATTTTAAGTGTTCGGTTGGTCACATTATTATTTTATTTTACAGGTCATTTATGTAACGCTTAGAGACGGGTATAGGGAAATATTAACAAAAGTTGATTAGAATTTTATGCAGAATCCGAAAATGCAATAACATACAGGGTATTCAATTTGAATTTTTAAAGTTGCCTTGGGCTTCTGGTAGAAGTGGCAACGTTGCACTTTTGAAAATAGTTTTAAAAGATAGATCATGACCTATTATGTCTACATACCAAATTTGGAATAGTTGTCCTTTTAGTTCGCTTGTATTTTATAGAACAACAATAATCTTGAATCACCCTGTATACGTAACGCAAATACTCAAAACTATTGCTACGACTGATTAGATAATTAAAAGATCTCGCAAAAGTTCCATTGCAACACCTACCCTTTCCATTAAAGAAAATCATCAATGACGTCATCTCGCTTACATAGGTAACCTCAAAATAAATTAATAACATGAACCATCGCGCGTCTAAAAATAAAGATCGACGGATATCGGGATTTTTCTCTGAAGTTGCCGATTTAAGAATTATTGAATTTATTCCATAATTTAGCCGCTCACGATATATATATATATATATATATATATATATATATATATATATATATATATATATAAATTCAAAAATATATACAGCGTGGCCAAGATAAGGATGTACAGCATGGGGATCTTGAAAACGGTACAAAGGCGGTAAAATTAGAGAAAAGTTGTATAATTTAGCGCATATTCACATGTAGTTTGCAAAAGTGCATTATTGATTATCGTTTTCGAGATTTAAAACAAAATTGCGATTTTTGGGTTTTCCTTTTTTCGTAATTCCTTCACTTATTTTAAAAGAATTTTAAAAACCAAAGGTACTTCTTCATTGTCATTATTTTTTGTATTCTATTAGATGGCGTTTTCAAATTTTTTATTCGATGTTTCGTCTCCGAGAAACCAGCTTCAACTTTATTTTTTTAAATCGCCGCAACTAACGAAACACCCTGTATTTTTGATTACGTATTTTTTTGATGACGTAGGGAAAGTCCGCTTCCCAAACGTCGCACTATAAAAACAAAAACTGTTGAAATAGGCCCATCAACTCAACTAATAATTCACAAGGTAACGGTTGTGAAATTTCTTACCTACATTGCGATTAATTTAAGACAACGATGCAGTGAAATTAAGTCTGTAATTAATCAAATAAACAAGAGCAACACGATTTTGAAATTATTAATACCTTCTACATTGAGATCACTTTCAGACACGAAAGTAGATCGCTGACATTATGATCAAACGGCCCAATTTGCATTTAAGTATTAACATTTAAATTTATTCCATAAAAACGCATTTGAAAGAACGGTTTGTGGTTTAACATCTTATTAAACTTGGGAGCCAAAATAAGTCTGGAAAGTAACTTCTTTTTTGTAAATGACAAATCAATTCTAGCTATTTTATTTTCGGTATAGTATACAGGATGTTCTGATTGCGTATGTAAGGTAAAACTAATAAAGAACACACCCCGCCCGAGACGAATTTTAAGTTCGTTACATTTACTCTGTAAGACCTGTTACGAACGAGTATTGATTGTTCTTCATTAAACTTAGGTTAAGCTTATTTTCACTTATATTTGAAAATATGCACTAATGGCTTTAACTCAATTGTTTAATTACTTACATTGTCCACCTCTTTTTACTATTTATTGATCATACTTAGTGGATAATGAGCTGTATTACTTCATGGCTACTGAAGTTCAATTATTTACATGATTTTGGATAGAAATCGTTTTCAGTAAATAGAATACTTTGAGTATCAACACAAAACAATATGTAAACACGGTTAGTTTGAAAGCTTTTGTGTTGGTATTCAAATATAGCGTTTGTGGCTCAACAATACTGTTTGGTTCAGGTATTCTGTTTGTTAAGGTCCCACGAATGTCTTTCTTTTGTAAACTATAATAAACTAATAGTTTAGTATAAATAACATATAATAATTGCAATTTTTTAAATTTAAACAATTTAGTGAATCATTAAACTTGTACGTTGATGATCTACGACTACGTTGCATAATAATTGGGCGTATAAAATGTGCTTTTAGATTTAACTGGGTTATTTTATTTGATGTGATGTTTGGATTTGTGAATGCTTCTATCATTTTCAAATTTCAGTTTTTCACAACTTTACACTTACGTCATAACTCGATTAAATTTTGTTAAATGTGTTGTTTGGCTGACAAATTTCATTGTTGGCTTTCGTCGTAGAGAGTGTTCTGATTTGTCATCTTTAAGGCAGTTTAACAATATTTAATTTTCAATGACCTAGTTATTCTTTACTAAAATTTAATTTTATAGTTGGCTTTATACGTTTCTCAAACTGTTATATTAATAGCAGGCTTATGTTTATGCTTTAATTTTTCAACTTTGACAAAATTGTTTACAACATCTTTAACAATTTTTAACAAATATTACTACTGACGAGGATAACTGTAAGTGTTAACGAAACGTTCAGATTGTATAATTTAAAATACACCATTAAAAAACCCAAAAAAGATAAGTATTTTATTATGAGTGTTAATGGTGAAAGTTTACATTTTCATATACAATTAACTGTTTCTCAATTCAATCAACATATGTCTGTAGAATCTTACACAATGCAACAAGTAAAGCATCAAGCTTAAGTAATACAAAAACAGGTGTAATCGGTAACTTAGCTTTCAATATCCAGGTAGCCTGTCCTGAAGATCCAACGCAACGACTAAATGTTTACCAGTTATTTATGACCAGGTGTTGCAAAATCTGCATCAGATATCGTGCTAATATGTATGAAGTAAAACGCACTTAATAGACAAAGGTATCTACCACGTATAAGACAACATATAAGACAAGGTATATCCCAATATGTACAACGTACCTCTAAAATTAAATATATCAACCCAAAACGAAAGCATGAAAATAGACCTTACCTTCAATGAGGTAGTTAATCGGAGAACGATTATACAATCGTTAAGAAATGAATTTAACCAAGTATAAGTTCGAGAACGACTGGTGTCTGTCTCGAAAAGCAAAATAGTACACGATTATCCCCTAAAACGAATAAAGGAAAACTAACAACAGTTATTCTAATTTAGTTACACCTTACCTTGCGATTTATGATACAAAACTAATGTGTCCTTATAGAACCCCTTTAGTTAATAAATTTATTCTCTTTTTAGTTAATTATCCAACACTACATATGTTGATGGCTAAAATTAAAAATGTGGTGAAAGGAGAAATGAGCATTCCAGACAGCTCACCTGTAGCATGTATTTCCTATCAATCCGACAGAATGGTATGTACTAAACGGTTGCAGAAGGTCAGTACGTATTTAGAAAAAATGATTTTAAACCGATATAACCCGATGGGCTAAATAAGTCCAAAAACTTCATTTTTCCTTAGAAAAATAAAAAAATGTCTGCTTCGCCAACAACCAAACAGGAAGAGAACGTGCAAAGTCACTTATCACCCGGATGTCAATCCGCTGTGAACCAGTGCCTCCAAACCATAAGGTTGAATGCAACGTATCAGTGACCATCAATAAATTTTAACAATTTCCTACAGAAATTTATTTACTTGAGAAAAGTAGTATTTTCAAGAAACTACAGTGAGACGAAATTATAGAAATGCAGTTACTTTTAGAAAAATGATATATTCAAGAAAATACTAGCAAAACAGTAATAATTCAGAGATTTTAACAGGTCGAAAAATTGACTAAACCGTGCAGCGTAGGTAACGAATGTAACAAGTGGGTTGTCGGCTGAACTAGCTTAAAATAGTCAGAAATCGTAGTAAGTTTGTAATGATAATTACTTAAATGCAATTACGTATAATATACATCAAATTTCAGATATAAAGTCATAATATATAATATTTATATATATGTCCTATATATAATATATATATCTTATATATAATATACATATATAAAACTACTGTAAATAACTATAATAGCATTAGAACATAAATTGACCTAATTTGTAAGTCTCACAGATATATCTTAATAGTTTTACTAATAGTAATAATGTATTAATGCTTAAATAAGTTTTGAAAATGGAAAAGTTTAAAACAATTAATGCTGAATGCTTAAATAAGTTTTGAAAATGGAAAAGTTTGAAACTATTAGCGACGCTAGTTAATTTATTGTGTAAAATACTTGAAATAATTCACCTATGATATAAACTATTGCATTATAAAAAAATAAAATATGTAATCATGTAATTATTAATATTTACTTAAACTGCGTATATATATATATATATATATATATATATATATATATATATATATATATATATATATAATAACATTTAATTTTTGGGCAATTAGTCTTAATTTATATTTACTAATTTACTGATATTCAGAACGGTTAAATTTAATTCCATTAATTTACCTAACTTAATTTAACCAAGTTTTTTTATTTACTAAAATTTGTTATAAAATGAATTAACGTAATATCTAGTAGTTGTTTAGATGAATGAATTATTAATTACTAATCGTTTTGAAATATTCCCAATATTTACATTCACTTATTAATACTTATTTTGTGTATGTTCCTTATAATTGAAGACGCGATGTATAAATCTTTTATTTCTCTAAAAAAATTTAAGTCTTTTAAATAGTTTAAGTTAAACGTGAAGCGTTTACTTTTCAGGCCAATGAACTGTAAAACAAATCTCAATTCCATAAACATTTAATTTCGTTGGGCAGTTAGTCTTAATTTATATTTCGTGTTGTGCCATATTCAAGCGTGCTTAAATTGAATGCTTAATTATAACTACTTATTTATAGTTATATGTGAAACTAAAAATTTTTGTTATAAAGAAATATATCTTAATACACTTGATACGTATATTTAAAAAAATAATGCGTTGAGTAATTACACGTGTAACACAAATGGTTGTTTCTTAAAATTTATACCCTCCGGTTCATTTAAACTATGCCCCAAATATGTTCACATTAGTGGATGTAAATAAACCCCGTTATTAAACGTATTAAATGTTCGCGTAAGCGGACCGAAAAAATAATTTTTGATACTCCACGACAAAATAAAGCCATAAAGAGCAGTTAGGTCGCAAGATTTCGTAGGTCATGTAGGAAACGGTGTATCATGACTAATTAAACGATTATAAATTCTTGTAAACATTCAATAGTTTCTTGTGCGATGTAAGCTCTTGCGCCGTTCTGTTGTAAATATCAAATACGTACTTCACCATCGTGGAGTTCATTAATTTAACTTGGCGCGGTCACACTGTCTAAAAAACCTTAACCTACAAAATGCTTATTGTCTGGGGTTGGAGTAAGGTTTATCGGAACTCCACATTATTATATTTTCAGAATTCACATATTCGGAAACATGAAATCTTGCTTCATCAGAAAAAGGTCACTTTTCATATTGACAAGAAATCACGGGCCAAACAATTCCATGCTTTATTAATGTATCGACAAAATTGCCTTATCTGCAGTCGAATGATAAGAATGCAAAAGCAAATTTTGTTTTAATATTCAGCGAGTGGAATAGTCACACATATACAAATGGTCGGTGTATTTTCAACAACCTATGGCACATTTGCTATGACTTCTACAATGCTTTCCATATGACAGCCACTACCGTTTTTTTTTCTTGAAAGCTTTTTGTTTCATTGAATAAATTTACACAGTGGATTAAAGTATTATAAAGCTGGTGGTATTGCATGGTTACTTTAGGAAATCTTTCTTGAAAATCAACCGATCAAGTTTAAGTAGAGTTGGGTCATCGATTTTGTGATCAGTGTGCAAATACGTTTTGTTACGGGTTAAAATGGCAGTATAGTTTGCGTAATAGACAAGTATAATTGCGGTTAGATCAGTGAAAGGGCGGATGTTGCTCTCCGTGTAGCGTGAATAAATATGTCATTAAATAATCAATATCGAAAGCCACTAATCCAAGGGCGCCAGTTTGTTTAAATCAAAATCTTAGTAAAAGTTACACACAAATAAATACTAGCATTCCATAGCAAAGTTTAAAAACAAACAAAAATGTGCTTACTTTTCGTATCATTCAACCAGATTCATCAGTAAAAGTGCTGTTTGACTGATGCTGCACAATAAAAGCTTCAAAATAATCTCACGTAATAGGATAACGTAAGTGTGCGGTGAGATCAATTGTCTCCGATACTTAAAGCTCATCAAACTTAATTGGGAAATATTACTTTTCCTTTTCTATCGAAGTACTTCTATATTCATAAATTCTAATTATAACTATTAATTTTCTATACCTGCAATACATGCACGATATCACGTTGGAAGAACAATTCTCGCCATTTACCTGTTTCTTACGATATCTCAGGATAGGAAAAAGATATCGACTTGCAGTTTTCACTATTTTATTACTAATTTAGTCTACTTTTTAAACACCTACTTAAATTTTAATGCTTTCATTTAAAATTGTAAAGAGAAAACACAATATTAAAAAAATATTAAACAGCGCCCTCTAGCATTTATGTTTTTAATCAGATTGCTTCAAATTTACAAATTTTCTATTGTTTAACAAAAGCTCTTTCAAACAACATCAAGTTTATTAAAATCGGTCAAGCAGAACCTGAATTAAAGGCGTTTTTCGTGACAAGGTTCCCACTCTCCCCCACCCCTGATTTGTCAAATAAAAAATATGCAGAATTTGTCGAGGAATCTGATTATAATATTTAATATTCCCCTTAATTGAGTAAATTTTGAAAAATTTTGCTTTTTAAAATTTTAACTGTCAAATACGCCCTCTAGCGGTGGACCTACAATTCTGAAAATAATTTCCAGGCGTTTCTTGAGTCCACTTTTCTTATAAAAATGTTTTTCCCGAACCTGTGCTATAATCCATTAATGAGATATGACCGACGGCCGTTCTTAGTTGGCCACCGGTACATGAAGTCCTTAAATTTTTAATTTTAATTTTCAACGAGCTTTGCAAGATTAAAAATAATTTTACAAATTACTCCTAAAATAATCATTTACTTTAATTTTTATTGCAAATCGATATAATAATGGATATTTAAAATAAACTTGCCAAATCTTTGACAATAAATACAAATACACGAAAAAAGAGAGTAATAATATATAGGATGAAAACGCTTTTGTAAGCAGAATTTTTCTTAATATAATATAATATTAATTAAAATATTAATATAATTAAGTTGAATTTACTAAACACAAGCGCTACCTGATTGTTCAACGTAAATACTAACACAACGTTAAATAAATGAAATAAACACAACTTGTTTACCCTAAGTCCGCAGTTATAAATAGATTTTCGGACAATGTTTTCTTTCAAAATGGCAGCTACAATACACGAGAATGATACTACTCTCGTTCAATTGTGATCAAAGTGATCGCAAGTTCTTTATATATACAAAGTACGTTAGCAAATTTTATACATAAACAACGATTTTTTATTTTTAAACAAATGTGAGTACCCTTATTATTAATAGCAGTTCGGCATGAGAAATAAACGCAAAATACTCTAAACATACCCAAAACATAAATTAATTCACGATATAGGGAAGCACTGGTGATAAACACTTTTCCTTTTTAACGAGAACGTTAAGAACAATTGATGAAAGAGACACAAACAATTTTCGAAGAGCGACTGATCTGTATCTATATAACCACTTTTATTAAAATCCAAAATAAAAAAAATAATAGTCATGGAAAGATGATGTTCTTTTATACTCTACGATGCCAAACATCGATAACTGCTAAACAAATTATAAGCCAAACTTAACTATATGGGACTGCCTCTACCGTGTGAATATGTTTCTTGAGCTTCAGTGAAAACCCTTGTAGGAGTTAAATAAATTAATAATAAGTAACGAGATATACATCCATAGGTTACTCTAATTAGAAATGTATATCATATGTGTTCTATAATAAGCGATTTTACTTTGATCAGGCCATCTATAGCATCGCTAAAATTTGAACATCTTTAAAAATGCAAATGCCGCGTGTATAAAATAATTCGCAACTACCTTGTTGACTGATATTACAATGGCATCTTTTATGGTGAATGTAGAAAAACATAATTGGATGTTACGGAGTCAAAGTGAATGATCTCCAAAGTTAGCTTTTGTGTGCAAATATGCATAACTATTGCTCAAATATGATACACTCAGTGGGAGCATAAACTATAATGCTACCTCATATCTGTGATATTTTTAATCTAAACTGATATCAGTGAAATAAACTCTAAAATTAAGACAATAGAATGTGGAGGACGATTAGTTAAAGTAAACCATTAACACTCACATTATAGCATAATGCAAATATATAATATTATTTATATATATATATATATATATATATATATATAGTATTATAAAAAAATGTCGATTTAGAAAATAAGAATCTTAATGGTACAGAAGTGTCGTTTTTGTTAATTTAAAATTCAATTTGAGTATTGGTATGACCGAGTTTCGCTGCCAATAAAGACAAAACTAGAATAATACGAGACTGTATTTTTATTAAACATTTACTTTTATCGCGGTTGGGTTAAATTGATTCAGTAATATTTAACTTTATTGAATCTACAGAATATAGACAACCTTAGTTGCCAATAAAAAGCTTAATAAAGTTATACATGCATTTTATTTTTTCGTTTATATACAGATTGTCCCATAAGTTAAGGTCTGTATATAAACCCCTTATCCATTTAAAATAATTTAGGTAATTGTAAGCTTGCTAATATTATTATTGAACAGTATGTAACCTGCAAAAATCGATATTTGATTCATTCGTATCGACTTCATCATTTTTATAGTCGCTGTATTACAAATTACCTTTGGATGAGTAAATTAAAGACTGGTTTAGTTGATACCTATCTCAATAGTATACATTTTATAAGTTTCTGTACTACAAATTATATATTTTAAAAAATGATTATTTTTTTTTTTTTTAATGGTGTATTTGAAATTATACAATCTAAACGTTTCGATAATAGTTATCTTCGTCAGTAGTAATACCTATTAAAATTATTTTCAGCATTTTTAACAAATTTTTCTACTTTGACAAAATTGTTTTCAACATCTTTAACAATTTTAATAGATATTACTACTGACTAAGGTAATTGTAAGTGTTATCGAAACGTTTAGATTGTATAACTTAAAATATACCTTTAAAAACCCAAAAGAGATAAGTATTTTATTATATGTGATAATGGTGAAAGTTTACATTTTCATATATGTTTAAAAGTTTAAAATTGACATAGTAGTGCCACCTAGGGGATTTCTACGGTTGTCTTTTTGGTTTCAAAACCGCTTACTTAAAAGTTATCTGCTTCGTCTACTGATTAGAGCTGGAGGGCAGTACCTAGACTAAATAAATAAATCTTTATTTTCTACATTTTTCAAAATTTTCAGAATAATTTGGTAACAAAGGATCTGATAACTGAAAAATTTCTTTAAGAACGTACGCAGTTAGTCATTGTGTGTGAAAGGTAAGTATTCTTACGAAATTCATCATCATCAGAGACATTTTTGAATATATAGTATTTCTATATCTTGTGCACTAATCGCTATTTTTGGGCGTAAGGAGTAAGCTGTCTGGATTTCTTCAAGTCACTTGTAATTTTAAATTTCTTTCAGTGTTCTCACAACTACAAATTAACTATAGTTGTTAACGGTTACCACGTAGAGCTCGCCTTCTATCTATAGAGCAACGTTATCTGACCAAATTACAATTACTTATCTTACCTTATTTTTAGCTCTTTTCTATTTTAGTTCTTCACTTTGTTCTCCGATTTACTCCTTGATTTAGGCTTGTCGGATTACTTTAATCTCTTTGTGCTTTTCTTTCTGGCCGCTGTGGATGTTTCGTTTGTCTGGAATTAACTGTATGCTGTTCGGAAGTTAATGATTTACTCTCTCTAACCGTTTTACCTTACGGTTGGCTACGAGGATGTGCAGTCGCTGGTGGTGACGACTCGAACCACTTATAACCTGTGTTCGTCATAGATTACATTAACCAGAACACGTTTGATTAACTTCAGGATCTAAAGTAAAGCACCTCGGCAGTTCTGGTCAGAACATTCTGTTCTAGCATGCGATAATATTATGTAAACACTAAATTGTATTATAAACTTTACTGTGTTGTAAACTGCCTACTACTGGATCGATACAATTTCTACAAACTAAAAGTGTGTGTCAATTAAGAAGAGCGATTATTACCTTTGTTTTTGGAAAGCTGTCATCTTCAGTTTCCGTTGGTTTGCCGATTTACTGCACAAAACAAACTGTTACGTTAACGTTAATCCTCCATTATCTGGGCTGGGTTAATTGCTAATTACGTGCCCAATTGCGGGAAGTTATACTTTCTAAATTCGTTTTTAGATTTAAGATTTATGTTATACGATTTGTGAGAGCATTCAGTTGATAAATGACATGTTAATTGTCTGGGTTGTTGATATCTTAAATTCATTCTGGAGTCAATTTATGCAATGCATAACTCCTTACCGAATAGATACCTTTTTTTGATTTTATTATTGGGGAAATAACATTGTAAAACAACGGCAAGTTTCGAATTTTAAATAGATTTTTACCCTGTTTGGGTTGTGGGTAAATTTCCCTTTTCAGATAACCTTCAACGATCCGACAAGTTACAGTTCAGAAAAGTTAACCTTGTCGGTTGGGAACCTTATTTAGGTTTGTCAACTTCTAATTACACTGTGTGATATTTAATTGTGATCGATATATATATATATATATATATATATATATATATATATATATATATATATATATATATATATATATATATGGGAAGGTTATCCTCTAGTGAAAACTGATACTTTTAATTCAATAGTAGAATGCATATAAATCTATGTGATAACTAATGGGGGGGAATAAATCGCTATGTCTGATAATTATATTTATTTTGTGTAATACGTTTGCGAAAAATTAATTCAGGTTAATATAATAACGTCGGCATGTGTGGGACTGACATACACTACATATATTTAGGTCAAAGTGTTTGAGTTTTTAGAAATTTAAATCAAACAATACTATTCGGGGAACTGGTGTTTACTATTTTTTTCTCTCCATTTCTTCTTTCTTCTCTTTCCTTCTCCCTGGTTCAAGCTTTACAGGAGCTCTCTAGTTAAACCAAAATTCCCTGTTTTAAAATCTTGTGGCGCTCAAATCATACTTATTCTGCTCATCGCTTTGCTACCAATACTTCTTTGGTTATTCTCTAGCTAACCTAATCAAACAACTACGGTTTATCAACACTTCGAAACCACTCACGCCAACAAAGTGGTCTGCAGTCGTTTGACCGTTACACTGAGTTCTCAGCCGCGCTCACGCACTTCCTCCTTTTTATGTTACGTGCTTCCTCCTTTTTATATGTGGCTTTAACATTTCACCTGCATTTAATAACTTAGAGATTCATTCACAAGTTTTGATCGCCTATTTCTCACAGTTTTGCCTAAAATAATATAGACGCCACTTTGAACGATCACCTATACACACAATTTCATGTACGCACTGATCGCACTCACAGCCTTGCACTTAACGCACACATCGAAGCAACACGCACAACACGCACAACGCACACACACACCAACAGCACACATTCACTACACACGCACCATCCACATTGCTAACGCATTCACACCACCACCACGCACGCACGCATCCACGCACGCACCACGCACACATCGACACACACGACACACACGCACACACACCACACACACACACACGCACACACGCACAGCACACACACAGCACACACCACACACACACCACACACCACAGCACACACCACACACACACTACACACACGCACACACACACTACTCACACACACACACACCACACACACACACACACACACCACACACACACACACACACACATCACACCACACACACACCACACACACACACACACACCACACACAATCAACACACACACACTTACACACAACACACACACACACACACACAACACACTACACACACACACACACTACACACATTTCACACAAACAACATACAACACACAAACACAAACACTTTAACACACACACACACACAACACAACACACACTACACAACACACCAACACATTCATACACACACAACACACACAACACACACACACACACACACACACACACACACACACACACACACACAACACATACAACACACACACACACACACACACACACACACACACACACACACACACACACACACACACACACACACACACACACACACCACACACACACACCACACACCACACACCACACACACACACACACACACACACACACACACACACACACACACACACACACACACACACACACACACACACACACACACACACACACACACACACACAATGCTGTACCTTCTCCAATGAAAAACCACCCCTTAAAACCCTATCTAAAATCGGCCGTATTTTCTACAACCTATCTTTTTCCTTTACTTTGTTCGACACGTCCATATCAACATCGACTTTTAAATGACTTCTGATAGCCAAATACCTGTCTCTAGACATACGTTTGGCAATTGCATCTACTCGGGTAGTTTTTACCCAGTACATTTCGACACAGTGGTGTTTTAGGCATGACATTGAAACTGAGGCACCGAGAGAAACTCCTACTTCTTCAAGAGATAAGTTCATGGGCTTATTTTCATGTTCAACTATGCATTTGACATTTGTGCAGGTACACATATTTTCAAAACCTCCGTTATCAAGGTACATTGATAAGTAATTTTCCACTCCCCAGTCTTTCCTCTCACAGAAACTTTCATTGTCAGCAGTGTCTTTTATTGTGGGCCCTGAAACGCTCAAGTTTTACATTGGAATAATAGCCTCAAAAATATATTTCTTCCAATATTTCTTCTTATTTATGAA
Source organism: Vesta saturnalis (assembly GCA_036346205.1). Lineage (NCBI taxonomy): Eukaryota > Metazoa > Arthropoda > Insecta > Coleoptera > Lampyridae > Vesta > Vesta saturnalis. Next base: position 4,715,806 of record JARFJB010000400.1, on the reverse strand, counting down.
TTCTAATCTGGACTTTGGAATGCTTAAGGGAATGTCGAAATCAGGATCAGAATCATTATCCTCTGACTCTATTTCTTCTACTTCATCTACTTCCCCCTCATTTTCTTCCAAATCTTATGAGGTATTTTCTTTATTTTCTAAATCATTCTCATCATCATACAACCCTTCGAACTCTGAGTTATCATCCTCTAATAACTCCACTAACCGATCAGCATCCTCTCCTAGATGTAGATATTTATCTTTACCGAAAATAGCTACAAGAGAAAATGAGGTTAGAAAAAAAGTACCGAGAAAGTCCTAGTGGGCATTGAAATGGACACGACTTGTCTTTAAGCTGTTCATGAACAAATATTCAGATGAAAAGGTAATTTATACAAAATTCGTGTATTTTAATGACAAAGCCTACCTCTCCAAAACACGTAGTTTTTCAAAAATGCACTAAACTACATAAAAACACTCTTTACTTACCTTCAATCGTTGCATGTCTAAACGAGGCCATTTAACAGCGGATTTGTTTTGAAAGGTCTAAAAGTTGACAGAGCTTTACATAGATGGCGCTATAATGTTCATTCATAATAGTGGACAGTAGGTTCTTAAAGCAACATTTTTACGGACTAGGAAATTAGATGTTAAAAACTAAATGTCCAATTTAATGGACGCCAGGTCCCAGGAGGATATATTAAGAAACTTATTACTATACACATATTATGCTATGAAATTAATAGATGCAGCAAACGCATTTACAGCAGTGATACTCAGATTAAAGAAGATTCAGTGTTTATTTAACCATGCATTCTGCTTCAATAAAAAGGTTAATCTTTCTACTCTAAACTGATGACGAAATGCAAATTTTAATATTTAAGTTTTCTTGAGTAATAATATGTATTTATACCTTATTTTCTTAAATTTTCTTTTTATCGCCATAAATGTTAGTTTTGTTTATTGTACCCTAAAATCTAAGACAGTTTTATGTATTGCGCGGCTTGTAAATACAGAAGTGTTGTGTTGAGTTATTTATGTTCACAATCACTTTTTTTTAAGGTTTTGTACTTATTTACTAGGTGTTATTAATGTATGGAATTCATTTAACAGCGCTGTATTCCAGTTTTGCCTTTTTTATACTTTTATACAGCAATATATGTTTATTTATAGCTGCAATTAAATTCTTTTACTAAACTTATATTCTTACAACTGTATTTCTTCTTGAGTTTATTATGTTCAATGAATGGTAAAGTACATGCATTCTAAAGGTTAAGTTTTCACTTTACATATAATGGTGACGTGAATTAAATGCTTTATGAGCTTTTAAATATTTATTCATTTTAAAGTAATGGGACACAATAACTACAAAGTTGATAAATAAATTAGATATTTCTTATTCAGAATACAATGACAACATGCATGAAATAAGTAGGGGATATCCAACACGAAGGACCAATGCTGTGTTAAAAGGAAACATTCTAGTAATTACTGTGTGAGTGTTGAAACTATAGGGATAAACTTTGCAATTGCTGTCAACATACATTTAATAATGTAAATTTCCAAAGGTGACCTTACAACTACTGGGATATATAAGCGTTCTGGTATATTGGCCAAAAAATTATATGATTCATCTTTATACATGTTTATTTGCCAATTAATATATTAAAACTTAATTTAATTATGTCTGTTTGCTTAAATTCTTACTTAGAAATTGGTATGAACAATTACATAAACGCCATATTGGGGTACAGATAACAGACCTTCGAGCATGTTTTTAGTAAACTCGAAAAAAACGCTGGACACGTTTCCAATTAATGGATTCATAAAATATTCTCTTCCAATTCATTTTGAGATACGTAAGTTTAAGGTACCATATTTGGAAGAAAGAACTGAAAGTACACCTTTCTTCCCGAATTGAATTTTGGAAATACAATTCTTGAAAAATTCGAGCCATTGTCATACATGTGGGTTTTCTATACCACCGCATCTATATAACATCCGTGTCATTTGCTATAAGACCTTTCTACAAGCACATTCCACAGGTTTCACTGAACTCGCACTATTAGCGTCTAAGGATGCTTACAGTTACGTGTACATCCTGCAGCTACTAACTTCGTCACCTACAGATTTTATTGCTTTCGCTCACCTCTACAGGTATGTATGTAAATTACAACATCAGATTAACTAAAGCATACGTTTATTCTATCTCCTGTTTATCGAGTCGTTAAGGCAGTGCTGGCTGGTACATAACAGCAAACCGTTACCGTTTAGAACAGTGAAAATTGTCTAGATTTGATGCAACATGTATTTACATTATAAAATCATTTTTTCATTGTTTCTCATCCGTTACTATTGCACCTAAAAGATTATTAACTTAACTTAACCATCATGCCATTCCCTTGCGGGGTAGGCAAAACAATTATTATTCTTGTTGTTTCCACAAATTTAGTAGTAGAATATGAGCTTATGTAATTTAACTTACTTAACTTAACCTTCATGCCATTCCCTTACGGGGTAGGCAAAACAATCCCTGCCTCTTATTTATTTTTCATTCACAATATTTCTCCATGTTTTCCTTATTTTTCTTTCCTTTATCATACATTCTACTACATTCAGCCAAGTTTTACGCGGCCTACCAGGCACGACCTTACCTCGAGCCTCACCCACATATATTTGATTCGTTAATCTTGCGTTGCTCATTCTTGCGTTGCTCATTCTCTCAATGTGATCAAACCAACGTAATGTAGTACTACTTTTATATCTATCCATCATCGTCTTTTCCTCGCCACTAGGCATTTATTCTTTATCTTGTCCCTTCTTACCACATGCGTTTCTCAGGGATCTTATACCCACGACATTTAATTTTCTTTCGTGCTCTTTTTGACATACCCATGTTTCACTTCCATGCAGTATTGATGGGAGAAACACGTCATTATAGATTGCTCATTTCGCAGCTGGACTCATGCTTTCGTTTCTGATTATCGTCCACATACGTCCAATCACTTTCCTTCCAGTATTGACTCTTCGTCCCGCCCCCCATTGTACTATCTGCAGTAAACATTCTACCCAGATATACCAGTTCGCCCACTTGCTGCACAATTTCGTCTTGCAGAGTAAATAGTCTACTCTCCACCTTCCCGATTGAACACCACAATCTCAGTTTTGTTCATTTATTATAAGTTTTGTTATAAACGAATAAGTTCACAGGTAAATATGCAATTCAAAATTATGAATTTTAGTAGATATATAAACAAAAGTTTACCTCGAGTAGAATTTGAACTTACGACCTGTACTTTGCTAGAGTACGCTAACCAACTGCGCTATCCTCAGAGCAGTTTGTAGGTCATCTGCACTGTCGCTTAATAAGACTGTGTCATCTGCGTACACCAGAAGTCGTACATTAACGTCACCAACCATTACACCATTTGAAATAACTATCATTAAAACTTTCTTTAAACTTTTCTGTTTCAAATACGGTACCATCGGTACTTATATTGCTTGAACTGTCAATTATGCTGTTCTCACCAGTCAATATCTGATAAAGCAAAATGTATGCGCACTTCGTTAAAATATTTTTATAAACTGTAACACGTTAATTTCCCTTTCTCTCTCTCTCCCCATATATATATATATATATATATATATATATATATATATATATATATATATATATATATAATACATATATGATATGTGGGTGACCAACATGCACTACTGCGCTGGTAATTTTAATTTTAATTTTAATTTATCAACGCAAATTTAATTATTGCGTTTGTATTACTAATAATTGGAATTATGGCTGAAGTTATATTCCCGGCCAAATGCTACGCCAGCGCAGTAAGGTAGAAATTCTCCTCATTTTTTTTATGATTGTGGACCTGAACAGGCTAAATTTGGCCTATTGTGCTAAAGCACTCAGGAACATAGGGGATAGATAGAGGATAATGAATTGCCTATGAACAGCTACCTTAAATTTTCTCATATCATAAGTGAGAGGAAAACAGGAACTAGGAGTTCATTCCAGAGTTTAGAAACCGTGTAGAAACATGTGGATTGCGCCCGTTTGGTACGGAGATTTATACTGCATACTGATGATGTGAATGAGCGAACCAGTGTTTCTCGCAAAGATAGCCGAGATGGTATCAAAGAATATAATTCAGCAGCACAATAGCCGTTGTAATATCGATAATACAAAGAAAGAACTGAAACCAATCTTCTATGCTCAAGGGACTGTATGTGAGAAGTTAAGGACGGGTCATTTATAAGCCTAATCGCTCTCTTTTGAATACGATCAACGATATCGAGAGCGTATTGGGGAGCAGTAACCCAGAGCCCAAAGCCTATTTTAGGAGCAGCTGTTTTGGTATCTGACAGAAGATGGTCAACCCATGAGAGATTGGAAGATACAGTCATACCCACCAGAGTAATAGAGTCTGAAAACTTAAGAATTGAGCCATTTCATACTTACAACAGGAAATGATCGATCTTTTTTGGCGGACATAAGGCAACACTTAGTTTTGTTAGCATTAAATTTAACTAGATTTTTGCTTTCCCATTCGAGAATACGTTGAATGTCTTTGGTGATTGAATTTGCCATTTTAGCTTTAATTTCTTGATATGACATAGAATGTGGATTCTCGATATGAGTAGACTGAGATGAACTACAGTGAAGGGTGCTATCGTCAGCAAAGCAATACATGAGGTTAGTTGTTGAAGAAATAAGGTCATTTATGTACAGCAGAAAAAGTGTAGGCGCTATAACGGATCCCTGTGGTACGCCCGCGTTAATGCTAACTTCTTTTGAAAAAAAGCCATCAACTACGACACGTATTCGTCTTTTATCAAGGAAACTAGAAACCCAGTTGATGAGCGTATCATTTAACCCAAACGAGGTGAGTTTGGCAAGTAAACACTTATGCCAAACTTGGTCAAATGCCTTTGAGATATCTAAAGTGACTACAACTGTTTCACCGGACATCTCTACTGTATTGTTCCAAGCTTGGGTCACATATGAAAGAAGATCGCCTGTTGAACGACTTTGCCTAAACCCACATTGGTGGTCACTAAGGAGTTTGTTAGTTTCAAGGAACGTGAGCAGTTGGTGATTGATGGCTTTTTCCATGATTTTAGACAAAATGGAAGTCATGGCAATCGGTCAGTAGTTTGAGGGATCGGTCTTATCGCCTTTTTGGGAATAGGTTGAACATTTGCTAACTTCCATGATGAAGGGAATTCCCAGAAGACATAGAGATCGTATAGAGCTTAGATCGGGCTCGTATATATATATATATATATATATATATATATATATATATATATATATATATATAATAATATAGGTATATATAGTATGTACATAAAGTATTGAATAAGTTCAATTAAAAATCAGGTATTTTTTTAAACGCTCGGACACGTCGATTCTTATTTTTTTTTGTTGTGGTTATTTTTATGGTAAATGAATGTATACACTGTGACCCAAAAACAAGTTAGGACCATCAACTTCATTTTTTCAAATAGAAACACTTATCTTTAATTTTATTTTTGAATTCTGCATCGGATTCTAAGTATATTTTCTGTACCTAAACTCAACAGTTGTCGAAAAATTTACTTCTGAACGTATCAGTAACTAAAACGATTATTATGGCAATTATCAAATATTTTCAAGAAACATAGTATTTAATAAGTAAGAACAATAAGTATTTACTAAATTAAATGTCCAAATTGAAATCCTTCTTGTGTCTGGCACTATTCCAAACGGTAGATAAATTCTTGCTGAACCATATTTATTGTTTTTGGACTAACATTAGCGCATTATCTTCTGATTCTAGTTTTTAAGTCGTCAATCGTTTCAGGTCTAGTTTTGTACATAACATTTTTTAGTTTTGTACATAACATTTTTTAGATGGCCCCACAAAAAATAGCCTGAAGGATTAAGATCCGAAGACCTTGGTGGCCCTTCAACAGATCCACGCCTTCCAGTCCATCTGTTAGGAAATGCTACATCATCGAGATATGGTCTGACCTGAGCTGCATAATGCGGTAGTGCACCATCTTGCTGGAACCATAAATTTTCGTCATACTTCATTGGATTATTAGGACTGGGAAATAAAGCACTTAAACTGGGGATTAGATATGGTTGTAAACACTCAAGGTATATTGGACCGTTCAAAGCCTGTTCAAAAAAGTAGGGCCCAATGATTTGATTTTTGACAATCCCTGCCAAAACATTAATTTTTTCGGAATATTGGGTACGGTGTTCTCTCGTCCATCTAGGATTTTCTTTTGCCCAATAGCGGCAGTTTTGTCTATTAGCTTCGCCGGTTAATGTAAATGTTGATTCATCTGAAAATATAATATTTTCAACGAGGCGGGGGAAATTGTGACACATATCCATTAGGATTTGACAGAATTGCATTCGTCGGTCTATGTCGTCTTCATTTAAATCTTGTACAAGATATACTTTACATATGATGTAAGAATATCGTTATCGCCAACAATTGGCCGAATTCTACTATGTGGATTTTCTTGTACAGCTAGTAAAGTATTTATTTTTTTTATCCTCGTTAATCGTAGAACGTCCAGCCTTAGCGTATATCTAAACTTTCTTTCAATTTTGCTCACCGTCGATTGGTTTATTGGTGTATCCGGACATTTGTTATTAAATAAAACACATACCTTTTGTTGTGTTTGCACTCTATTACCATATCCAATCATCATAAGAATTTCAATTCTTTGTGTTATGGATAAATGCATTGTATCTAATATAACCTTTAATTGAAATTAAACCTTCAGGTCAAATCAAAACTGACAAACAAGCGAATGTCAATATTATTGGAACGTTGTGTTAAAAATACAATTTTTATGGAAATAACTAAACAGACCTACCAAATAAATCATCGTCTTGGTTACTGATACCTTCAGAAGTAAATTTTTCGATAGCTTTTGAGTTTAGGACATGCTACATAAAATATACTTAGAATTCGATGCAGAATTCGAAAATAAAATTAAAAATAAGTGTTTCTATTTGAGAAAATGAAGTTGGTGGTCGTAACTTTTTTGGGTCAACCTGTATACATGCGTTTACAATGAAAAGAACCGCTACAAAAAATAAAAATCGACGTGTCCGAGCGTTTTTCTACAAAATAGACAACTAATTTTAATTGAATTTATTCAATACTTTATGTACACACTACATATATATATATATATATATATATATATATATATATATATATATATATATATATATATATATATATATATAATTAAACACAAGCTCTACCGGTCTGTTCTTAATTTTGAAAAAATTTAAATTATATTATTCACTCCATCAAAATTAAGATCACCACTCATATAGTTATAAGCTTACATACTGGTTACATACTTCATTTAAGAATATTTTTTTTTATATAATTTTGTTACTCTTAGTTGTTTCCTGAAGAAGGTTTTAAACACAAGCGAAAATTTGATTAAAAATCAATAAAGCGTTTAAGATTTTATAGCCGATACCCAATATCTTGATTTTAACTATTTATTTACACATATATACACACACACACACACACACACACACACACACACACACACACACACTATATATATATATATATATATATATATATATATATATATATATGTAGGTCAATCCACTTACTGAGATCTATGCGTATAGGTATGATCTAGTTTACTAGTTTTATGGGATTTTCAGTCACATTTTAATTACAGGGAAAAACACATTTCCCTTAAGAAAGTAACCTGCAAACTCTCACAAACAGATCTTAATGTCAAATGTTGATAGGTGGCAAACGCCCACCATGGTGAGGATGTTCGAAAACTAAAAAGTTAAGTGTGTAGTCAGTGATACTCAGATTTGGCAGGGGACCGATGTTGGCTACCAGAATTGGTAGCGTTTAGGCCCTGGAGCACCTTTGCGAAGCCACATTCTTTAATTATAAAGTACAGGGTTGTGTCCCCAAACAAATGGACAAATCATCTCTTTGGAATGATTTCAAAATGTGCTTTGAAACGAATTGGAGATATTTTCCAACGAAATAAAAAATGAAATATAGACGATTTTTTGGACAATTATTTTCAAATATGCGCTTTCTACCTTATAGTACTTGTATCATTTTTTCATTCCTAAATTTTTGACTTTTTCTCAAAAAATAATTTAATTGGACTTCTCATTGTAAATGAGACGGAGGTAGGAAAAGCCTGAAAGTAGAAACTATTTTTATAATTACCTTCTTTTGAGGTTGTTGAATGCCATGCGCTGGATATCCCTATGGTCTCGAAAAAGCTTATCTTCAATTCTACAGCGATGATTGCGTCTGCGTCTGTTGTAGGCGCAGTCATTGCGTAAATTCGAAACTAAGCAACGGTGCACTATTGCTAAGACTATTCGAAATTGATATGTAACGCCAAAGGTACTGTAAGTTCCTCATGTACCCTATCTTTAAGGGCGTAATTCGAAGTTACTCACAATACTCGTAAATAAAGGCAGGTTTTCACCTGATGCACAATTGCATTGGTACAATTACAAGAAATTACATACAAACCAAAACAGTTCGTAAACAAAGCAATGCGAAATAAGAGGTTGATTTAAATGCACCTGAAAATCATTACAACAAAATTAAGTTGAACGGTTAACACTTAAGTTTAAAACTGGAGAATGGATAGCAAATTAACTACACAGTTAGCAGTGACGCACCGTTTGTATTAGGGCAAACGGCATCTCTTTCTCATAGCTCACATTCATCTACACATCGCTCAACTTTTAAAACAAAAGAAAAAGTTATTGCAACACAATGAATTGTACATGTACAATTCATTGTAACATCAATATAGCAGTAGATAACATGTTGCTCATAAGAGAGCCAGGTCTATAGTGCAGAAATATTCTTAATTTTATTTAATCCCGTGTTCGATAATCCTCAACAATAAAAATAAATAAACTGAGATTATTGTATCACGTTTCGCCACGTGCTGAGTTCTCAAAAAGGTGGGGAATGTTAATAACAAACAATAGTGCTAAATTATATCAGAGGTAATAGAAAAAGTATGATGAAAGTACTAACGCCGGTTATTTAAACAAATTGCAACGTTGTAATCATGCTTGCTTGTAATGATAAACCTCGCTGTGGTCCTATGCATCACCGTATGTTGCTTCAGGAGGGTTTCCAGCAATCTACATTGCATACCTTCAAATTTTTAGTCATTGTAGCCTTAACCTATTTATATTAATTATTTGTAACAAACGAACATCTAATAGCATTTCAACTTCAGCTTCTGTACTCACGTAGAGTTAGATATGAAATGACATATCCCCTCCGCGAAAAAAAAGCTCTTCCAAAAGCACTTAAATTGTAGCCGAAAATCAAAGTATACGTGTGAAATATACAACCCTTCCCCATTGAAATAAACATGAATTTTGAAAACACTCACTCATCCGTAAAAAACACCCTATATTGCTTTAGACGTTGCCATATGCTCAAAAGTGTAATTTGACAAGATACCGTCGTAAACGGCGATGTTTTAGCCAAAAATTACGTGAGTATCAGAACTACGAGCGATTCGCAACGGTTTCAGGCTGCGTAGGAAAATACCAGCTCTTTCTATCCTAAAGTGTGTAAATCCTAAATTCCATTTTGCTCCTTTTCAACCCTTAATTACGTACATTTAAATTTTAGTTGCATAAAAAACAAATACGTAAAAAAACACTAGTATAAATACGTTATCAAATATTACGATTCATTATCAAATCGTTAATACTCCTTAATAACCTTCTCTATTCTTTCGCCATAGCAATTTCGATTTTAGATTGATATTAAAATAATGAAATTTCCTCATTTGCTGTCTACAGTAGCAATGGCATTGTTGTTTCCTGATATTAAGTATGCTAGTGAAATAATTATTCAAAGCTCAATTTTGCTGAAAAAACTTTCCATATTATTCTTATGTAGTAATATTATGTTTTCTTTTTGTTTCAGGTAAGCAGTTTGTAAATTTTGTATTACTCAACACGATCTTGATACAAACGCTGTCTAAACTTTTAACTTTTTCCATAATCAGTATAGAATTCAGATCTGTGTGGTGTTATTTTCAATGTCTTGAGGTTGATGCAGTTAATTTTTAATAATTAGGTGAGTACGTTTACTGTGATACATTACAAGTTTAAAAGATGAGTTTAAGTAATTGAACTGAGTGTGGTCTAAGTACGATTCAAAATTATCATAAGGCGGTACAAGGTGTAAAAAATTACTATAAAACAATGAATACGTTACTAAAAATATTGCTAACAATTCTATAAGAGTTATGATTTACTCTCACAAAAATGGGCGTACTGCAGTTATAATTTAAGTAATTTGAGGAAGTAGATATAAAGTATGCATGTCATACATGTCGTAATAAAATCAATACTTATTTGTACAGATTACCATCGGCTGATCCTGATTAAAATTTTATTGTTAAGCATAAAAATGAACGTTTGTTTACCAAGATACATTATTTTGTAGTTCTTTCATCCTTGTTTATGATTTAATGCTCCTTAAAGGGCATAAAGTTGAAGTCTTCAAGGTCATTCACACTCTGAGAATAAGTACATTCCCTTTTCTATGACACAAATCAGATGTATCAAAGTCATCGTCTGTCTGAAGACAATCCCACTGACCTAGCTGTGGCAAACCGGATGTGGGATTTATTCGCCTCTTCAAGGTTATTGACTTGGCTAAGAATAAACACTAAGTTCATTGAGCTAGTTCGGAAATAGACGTTTAGCGACCTCTTGAAGGTCACATGAAGTAACCTAACCAAGAAACAGGTTCACTGACCTCTTTACAGGCACTTGGGGAAACCTAGGTAAGAATCAAACCGGGTGTGTGATGATCTAGTTGTGAAACAAACGGGATGTGAAGTTATCATTTGGAAAGGGGTTACGACTAGTCCATCGTTGTTGGCAAAGAATGATCATAAAGTGCGGTTTACGTTGTTATCTTTATCTGTGCATAGAGTGATTGTAATTAAATATAGTGTTTGGAGGATTATGTTGTACAAAATTAATTTATTATGATTTGTATAATAATATTGCAAGGTCGTTTTGAAACACTTTTTGTCTGCATAAACTATCATAATGTATTGGAAATACAAATGTTACAGTAAAGATATAATTATAATGTTCTAATTGCTCTAGCTTATCATTACACATAATCGATATCATATTTGAAATAATTACTAATTTCTATATGTAGAGTAGAGACAAACAGGTTTAAGTGTTATTTTATATTATTTATAATTACACAAGTAAGTAGCGGTACAATATTTTAAGTGAGCGCATAGGCGAAAGAATGTTGTATAAAAAATCAATCTATCAATATTGAAAATAAACAAATTACAATTTTTGTTAACAAAGTCGGAAAGTGTTCCAGACTATCTAGACAACTTGATATAATAGGGAAACAGAAGTAATATAGAGTAATTGCCAATGACGATTAACCGACAAAAGACCCAGCATTCCTTATCACTTTATTAGAAATTGTTTTTCGCCAACATAGCATAGCATTCTGGCAGCGACATAGGCGTACATTTTTGGGGAGACTGTGGTTATTAATAACGTCAATGTAACCAAACCATAAACAATTAAACACAACGCTTACATCATGTACTTTTTATTAAAACGTTGTAGTAAAATGTGAAGCAGTGTTTGGGCTTCACGTTAATAAGAAGAGAAAATATGAATTTTCTAATTTTTGTTTACTAGGGGTTTTTGCAAATAATTAATGTTACGTCTATGGTTTGTTTACTTACCGATGAATGTAAGGTTACAACTTAAGTAGTCCATTTTTTACATACATGCACTGTCTCACCACTATAAACCTTGAGGTATACTTATTATCGCTATAAACAATTAATAATAACGTTGCACTTATCTAAATCTTCGAAAAACACTGCTCTATATATATATATATATATATATATATATATATATATATATATATATATATATATATATATATATATATTTAAACTCTTTTCATAAAAGAAAACTGCAGATTCTAGAGCTGATTTTAGGTCGATTTAACGTAAATTACCTTAATACAAAAATACTTCCTAAGAGAGCTGGAGCTCTTGGATGATGGCGCCTGATAGCGTACATTTATTTAGTGGAATATGCCCAATCATATGGCGTGAATATGATTTTTAGTTGTACTCATAACCGGTTCGTTTGGGCGCAGCATAGACATTGTTATTCATAAGTTTTTTGTTTTTCAAAATTTCGCAATTTTAACATAAAATTTAAAAAATTTCGATTTTTTTATAAAAGAATGACACTCTTGAATTCGTTAGTTAATTTTATAAAAGTATGATTAACACTTGAAAAGTTCAAATCGATTTAGTTCGAAAACGGTGCATCGTAGCGAGTTCAGACAACAGTATCATTCTTTTATGGAAAAATCGAACTTTTTTTAACTTTATGTTAAAATTGCGAAATTTTGAAAAACAAAAATCTTATGAATAACAATGTCCAATGCCCTGTCCAAACGAGCCGCTTATGAGTACAACTAAAAAATCATATTCTCGCCATACGATTGGGCACATTCCACTAAGAAAGTGTACAGAACGCTATGATTTAAAGATATTTGAACTAAACCAGTGTTAGGGCGCCATCTTCCAATAGTTCCAGCTCTATTAGGAGGTATTGTATTAAGGTTACGTTACGTTACGTTAAATCGACATAAAATCAGCTCTAGAATCTGCAGCTTTCTTTTGTGAAAAGAGTTTGTGGACGTACACAGTGGACCAAAAGTCTGGAAAATCCCAATTATCTCGTAAATTGTTAGTCCGAATTGTACATAATTTGGGATAAGCCTATTTTGGGATATGGAGATTCGAGATTTGACATTTGCAATGTTGCCAAATTTGCCGTTTCTCTGATATTATTAGTCACTTTGGTTTTTTAAATACATCACCTTGTATATGCAGTCATTATTGGAATCTCTTCTTCAATCCGAGTTCAACCATATGTAACACTTGTGGTTGTATGTAGTCTAGAAGGTCTTAAACACATAAAATAGTTCAAAATATATAGATTTGAAGAAATTTAAATGTTTAAATATAGAATGCTGTGATTTTGACATTTGTGCAGCATTTACATTATTAAGTAAAACTCACAGTATTTTGATGTGTTTTGAAAAGTAAATTGTTTCTCTAAAGTGGTTGTTAATGAAAAAGAACAAAACACTATTCTAATGATGATGGTGTACGGCGACAGAGAAACATCTCATAGTGAAGTAGCCAGTTTTTTCAACGATACTTTCCCAAACCGTTCTCCTGTCCATAAGGCGACGGTCAAAAAAACTGTAAAGCGCTTTGAGGACTCTGGAGGGTAAAACATAGAGTGCGATCAGGTAGACCAAAAACAATTGTAAATGTCAACAAAACTTTAGATTATAATGCAGAGATTCGTTGAAGGTAATGATGGAAATTGAAAATGACGGAAATGTCGTTAACAACATATGTTTTTTCGACGAAGCAACCTTTACACTTTGTGGGAGTGTAAATAGACATAATTTAAGGTACTGGAGTGCCGTAAATCCACACTGGATGCGTGAAAACCATACTCAAAGACAACAAAAATTAAATGTATGGTCAGGTATAGTGAGTGCTCAGTTAATTGGCTCGTTCTTTATAGAAGGAAATTTAACGTCAGATAAGTACGAAATGCTACTTAAAAATGTAAATGTACCTATACTGAGAAACTTCTTTGGATTAATCAGAAATGGTTTCAACAAGATGGAGCTCCAGCTCATTTTGGTGTAAATGTTCGGCGTTATTTAGATGAGATATTTCCAGGACGATGGGTTGGAAAACGAGGTAGTACTGAACGGCCTCCACGTTTACTTGACTTCAATCCTAAAGATTATTTTTATGTGGGCAGGGCTAAGGCAACGAATTATCGATGAATCTTGATTAACTTCCAGACAATCATGGAGAAATGTGGTAGACGCATTGGAGCACATTCTGGACACTTGATTAAGTAATCCTTATGTTAAAAATCTTTCAATTGTTACATTTTAATGTAGTTGAAAATCGTAGTATTAAAAAATTTATTGAGACAATTAGGTGTTGCTAGACTTCTGTTTTAAGTATTTAAGACCTTCTAGACTACATAAAATCATAAGTGCTACATATGGTTAAACTCATATTGAAGAGGAGCTTCCAATAATGATTTCATATACAGGGTGAAGTATTTAAAAAACCAAAGTGACTAATATCAGAGAAACGACAAATCTGGCAACATTGCAAATATCAAATCTGGAATCTCCGTATCCCAAAATAGGCTTTTCCCAAATTTTGTACATTTCGGACTAGCAATTTACGAGATAATTGGGCGTTTCCAGACTTTTGGTCCACTCTTTATGTATATGTGTATATGTGATATGATAACGAAGAACTTCAATTTTTTAGAATAGATTAAATTATGTTGTTACACAGCAATAACATTGACATATTTTTTATAACTGCTCTACAAATCATGCTTAACGTGTTGCATACTCACAAAATACAAATAAGTGTGCCAATTTCACTATTTGCGAAATTTTAGAAGCAGTTGTAAGATAGTTTCAAGAGAATTACGTGTTCAATGGTAGTGTAGTAGAACGCCTTTACGAATTTTTCGTTCTTCAGCGAACCGAACAAATTCAAAATTTGAAAATGTAAACTTTCACCATTATCACTCATAGTAAAATACTTATCTTTTTTGGGGTTTTTTAATGGTGTTTTTTAAATTATACAATCTAAACGTTTCGATAACACTTACAGTTATCTTCGTCAGTAGTAATATTTGTTAAAAATTGTTAAAGATGTAAACAATTTTGTCAAATTTGAAAAATTTATAGAATTGGTTAAATTCTATTGCTAGATAACAATAATGTTGCCAAATTTTTGATAACTACTCTGTAAATCAAGTTTTAAATGTGTGAATTAAGTACATCTCGTTAGTTAATGGTTTGGTAGCTACAGCGGAGACTAAGCAAGTTGCTGTCAACATTTTTAAATAAAATACAACCATCTCGTCAAAACGTCAAGTAATTAGCATTTTTTCATTATTAGTTTTCTGTAAAAGTAATGTCAAAAAGTGAATAAAATAAATTTCGTGTCTTAAAAAAAAAATGGAAAATTCTCCAAATGCGTAAATGGCAAATATGCATTTTGCCTGTGGCCAGAGTAATGGAAATGGTCTGCAAGCTCGACCACTGTATTCAGAATTGTATCCAGAACGTAGGATACCTCATCACACAATATTTGTTCGCTTTCACCAACTTTTATGCAAAAATGGTACATTTATGAAACGAACTGCTGACTGTGGGCGTCCTCGAGAAGTACGAACTATGCAACGAGAAGCAGTTCTCGATGTATTTTCGGAATCACCTGAAACGATTACTCGAAAAATTTGCCGTATTTAAAATTCCAAAAGAGCAGCAATTGTATCCGTTTCATATTCAGGCGTTACTGCCTCCAGACTTCTTGCCGCGTCTAATTTTTTTTTGCAATGGACTTTCAATGTAACCGCTGGTATTAACCGTCCCTATCATAATGTCGGTAAATGTATGTTTTAATGGTTAGATACTCGTATAATAGGAACTGCCATACTCTACGATGCGAACGTTTGGCGTTTGAAGTAGAAGCGGGATGTACCGTCAAGGATTCGTTTGATATTACTTTAGTCAGGAAAAATCAAGGGAAGGACGTGTGTGAAACTGTAGAAAGTGTTTGATTGTCAGTGGTTACGTACCTGATGTTTTTGGGTGGGTTTCTTTGGAATCAGATTCTGCGGATTATTGGATGGGATTGTCATCTTCGAGGGGTAACTGGGATGATCTCGTAGCTTCTATCATTGGAAGGAGTAGGAAAGGTTGCTCCGTCGCAATTGTTACACTTTGTCTGAACAGAGGATTTACAGAAAATAGACTTGTGACATTCACCACAGATGGGATAGCGGATAGTATGGGTCACACATGCAGCAGTAGACCTTCCATTGTAAAATAGTGCAGGTATTTGGGAAGGTTCGGCGGGGTAATGTTTTCCGAACAGGAAGATACCCCTTGTGAAAAGGAAATCAAAGGTGGATTTCGAAGTTGTGATAAGTGCAACTAGAAATGTGGAGGAGTCGGTAGACTTCGAGACGATTCGTATTGCTTTCTGCATAAAAGGCAAATCAATTGAACCGAGGGTCTTTTAGGGCGGGATATCCCTATCCACAAAACAAAATATGCAGGATGAGGGACCCCCGAGTGTGGTATGATAAGCGCGGGCACCGGATGTTTAGTAAAGGTTGCTATGTGATCACCAAAATTGTATTACAACCTGATTCTGAAATATGTGGTCAAAATTAGGGAGCTGATGCAGGATAGAAATGCAAACAAAAAAGTTCCTATCAACTTGGGTCGTAAAACGCACCATTATGGAGATAGAGGGTGTTTAGTTTTCAATTTGATAAGTTAATTTATTCAATATTTCCGTTAGTTTTCAATAAATAGCTTTCAAATTTGTAGCATTGCCTATAATTCTTATGCCGAATTACGTGATTTATCTAATTTCAATGTATCGTGCAGATGGCGCTAGTTGTCGCACATTTTTGTGGTTAAAAATGACGTAATTTTTTTTTAACAAAAAGTATCAACTTTTCAAAGGCACGATTGGATTCTGCGATCAATATTGCATAAAAAAGGTATACCTTATTGAGCTCGCTATCTCTAACCATTTTCGAATAAACTCAGTTTCAAATTTCAATTCTCAATTATTGGTATTATTACAATTCGGAGAAGTCAGTAGAATATTATTGAAATAAATGATTATAAACAGATTTAACAGAAAATATGAATAAATTAGCGATAATGATATCACTTCAATTCTCAAAGTGTCCTCCATTTTCCTGTATACACTGTTGCAGGCTTCTCATAAGTGAAAATACTACACGATTTAGTCTTTGCTCTTGTACTATTTCATTAAAAGCGTCTTCAATTCGCTGGTGCAGTTCCTCAACAGTTTCAATCAACTGAGCATATACTTTATTTTTCACTTGTCCCCAAACATTGAAATCCATAGGATTGAGATCTGGTGACCTAGGGGGCCAAATTAAAGCTCATTGCCTCGGCCTATCTATTGATTTGGAAAATTTTCGGATAGCCATATAGGACACTGTCGACTAAAATGGGGAGGGGCCCCATCATGCATGTACCATAGGGCACGCCTTCTCGCTAAAGGAATGTCTTCCAAAAGTTCATAAAGTTGATTGGATAAAGAATCGTTGTACGTTTCTCCGGTTAAATTGCCTTGGAGAATGCGGTAGCTTAGAAGTTCAGTCCCAAATGTTGCAGCCCAGACATTAATTTTGAAGGAATGTTGGTAATGAGTAGTTTTTATGGCATGCGGATTCTCATCGGCCCAAACATGTTCATTATGCATGTTAAACACTCCGTTTCTGGTGAAAGTAGCCTCATCGCTAAAGATGATATTTCAAAGAAAGTTGGGGTCCTGTTCATGCCTCCTCAGGAGCAATCCACAAAATCTCATGCGTATGGGTTTCTCACCTGGCAAAATATCCTGGACTTGACGGTAATGGTACGGATGCAATTGTTGTTCTTTTGCAACTCTCCAAACAACTGGTTGTGACACTTGAATTTGTAGTGACACACGCCTAGTACTAACAGTGGGATTATCTTCAATAATATTCAAAATATTCTCCTCATTTGCAACTGATCTCACCGTCCTTCGTCTTCCCCTATCAGCTTTCTGAGGCCTCAAAGTTCCACTTTCACGTAAGCGGCGTTCAGTAGACAGAAATGTTTTATAACTAGGCAGATTTCTTCTGGGATATTTTTCACTGTACCGTCTCACAGCAGCCGTGCACTCCCAAGGCATTCGCCCAACAGAGCGGCATTTTAATTTAACAACGATGCAAAACACAATTTCAAACAATTTAAACGTTAATGACAGCGAAATATTAGAAAGCTACTGTCAGTGCCAATTTTTTTACGTTTCAGTGCCATACGAATGTGATTGTATGATTGGATTACACACGAACAAGGTCCACGTAACGCAAAATTTCATTTTTATCGATAATGGTTGTAGATATCGCGTTTCATAAGTTGATTGAAACTGTTGAGGAACTGCGCCAGCGAATTGAAGACGCTTTCAATGAAATAGTACAAGAGCAAAGACTAAATCGAGTAGTATTTTCACTTATGAGAAGACTGCAACAGTGTATACAGGAAAATGGAGGACACTGTGAGAATTGAAATGATATCATTATCGGTAATTTATTCATATTTTCTGTTAAATCTGTTTATAATCATTTATTTCAATAATATTCTACTGCCTTCTCCGAATTGTAATAATACCAATAATTGAGAATTGAAATGTGAAATTGAGTTTTATTCGGAAATGGTTACAGATAGCGAGCTCAATAAGGTATACCTTTTTTATGCAATATTGATCGCAGAATTCAATCGTTCCTTTGAAAAGTTGATAATTTTTGTTAAAAAAAAATTACGTCATTTTTAACCACAAAAATATGCGGCAACTAGCGCCATCTGCACGATACATTGAAATTAGATAAATCACGTAATTCGGCATAAGAATTATAGGCAATGCTATAAATTTGAAAGCTATTTATTGAAAACTAACGGAAATATTAAATAAATGAACTTATCAAATTGAAAACTAAACACCCTGTATCTCCGTAATGGTGCGTTTTACGACCCAAGTTGATAGGAACTTTTTTGTTTGCATTGCTATCCTGCATCAGCTCCCTAAGTTTGACCACCTATTTTAGAATCACCTTGTATATATATATATATATATATATATATATATATATATATATATATATATATATATATATATATATATATATATAATATATATATCACAGGGTGTTTCGTTAAGGCTGGCCACCGGCCATATTTCAGAAACTAGTGGACATAAAAAGTGGAGAAAAAAAATTCATTATGAAAGTCGCCACGAGAAAATCCTGGAAATTATTTTTAAGTTCCGTAATTCATCGCAAGGGGGCGCAATTGAAAATTAAAAAATAAAATTATAAATTTCTCCGAAAATTCCCACATTAAGGCATACCTTTGGTAACATCGTTAGAAACCTTAGACAATTCTGCATCATTTTGGTCTAAGGCTCATTGGCGTACCGACATTATTAAGAGTGGGGGAAGCTATTGAATGTGTAATCATTTAAATCGCTGTTATTTTTCAACGACTTATCCGATTGTAGTAAATCTAGGCTTGTTTAGAAGAAAAGGTAAGTACTTTTAAATGTCGCATCCATTGGTACGCGATAGCTCATAATAAAATTGTTAGAGGGCGCAATTTGTAATAATACCAGTTTTTTGATTTTATTCAGAAAAATTAATTCATACGGTATAATTATGACATCATAAGCGGAAAGTAGCTTAAATTTGTAACAAAAACGTAAATAACGCAATTTGATATCTTTATTTGTTCCAGAGTTATGGCGAAAAGAAGACTTTTTAACCGTTTAATTTAATAATTGATTGTTGCTATGGTTTCTTAAGGTGTATAGGTTGGATTAGTAATGAGGAATCTGCATTTATCATAGTCTGTGCCTCCCTTCACACTCTATCTAGACTTAGGACTAGTCCAAACTATGCAAATTGCAAAATTTGGAGCGTGTTTAGAGGCCAACGGGCCATAACAACGATATCAAAGTAATGATTGATTTTTGTTTAAGAAACTTTTTAATAGAATGGTAAAAAATTATGAACAACTGTTAATAAACAAGTAAAAAGCTATAAATGTTCAAATTGACGGCCGTTTTGTAAAATACAACTATTAATTCTTCTTCTCGTACTGGAAACAGCTGTTTCGATTTCGTCTCGTGGAATCGAATTTATTGCAATTTCAATTCGGTGAATCATGTCCTCTCGGGTGGTTGGTCTCGTTTCGTAAACAATATCTTTTATTCTTCCCCACAAGTAGAAATCTAATACAGTTAAATCCGGGGATCTAGGTGGTCACGGAAACAAACTACCCCTTCCCATCCAGCGATTTGGGTATCTAACATTTAAGAAATCACGGACTCTTCGGGAATAGTGTGAAGGACACCCATCATGTTGATACCACAGGGATGCTCTCACGTCAAGGGAAATGTCTTCTAAAAGATTGGGCAAGTCATTTTGTAAAAAGTTTAAATAAGATTCACCATTTAGGTGTCCATGAAAAACAAATGGTCCGATAATTCTGTCACCTAAAACACCACACCACAAATTTACACTCCATCTGTTTTGGTGATCCACTTCGCGCATCCAGTGAGGATGTGTTTTGCGACCAATAATGCATATTGTGCAAATTAACTCTGCCGCAGCTAGTAAAAGTAGCCTCATCGGTCCATAAAACTTTGGAAAGGAATCGAAGGTTTTCACTACACATGTCTCTCAGCCAATAGCAATAGTCGAGCCGCCTGTCAAAATCAGTGTCTGATAAAGCCTGGTGTAAAACTAGATGATAAGGATGCAGTTTAAAATCCCTTAATATTCTGAACACAGAAGCAACACTTACACCTAGTTCTGTGGAAATCTCCCTGATGCTTACGTGAGGCTCCGATTCTACGTACGCAAGAACATTAATACTATTGTCTTCATTTCTTATGCGACGTCTTCTGACAGGAAGTGGAATACGTCGTACATTTCCTGTTTGTCTTAAACGTGTTGCCATTCGCCGAAACACTTTTCTAGTGTAGTGCCTTCGATCAGGATATCTGATAGCGTATTGTCGTTCCGCAATAGCTGCATTTTGAAAACATTCATAATACACGGCAAGCATGTCGTAAGCCTCGGCATTGGTATACGACATTTTTGAAGGATAGCACTAATTTCTGATAAGGTACAATGAAACCCAAAACTAACGAAGGAAAAAATTTTTACAACACAACATCAATCAAAATTAAGTAAGTTGACAACTATTTCAATTTATTTACCTCCATGGAAACGAGCCGACTTTATTCCGCAGCAAATTAGATTATTATTTTAAAACACACCACATTAGAATTATGCCTTAGAAGTTTTATATGATGTTATAAACGTACAGAAGAAGAATTAGTAGTTGTTTTTTACAAAACGGCCGTCAATTTGAACATTTATAGATTTTCACTAGTTTTTTAACAGTTGTTCATGATTTTGTACCATTCTATTGAAAAGTTTCTTAAACAAAAATCAATCATTACTTTGATATCGTTGTTATGGCCCGTTGGCCTCTAAACACAAATTTTGCAATTTGCTTAGTTTGGACTAGTCCTAAGCCTAGATAGAGTGTGAAGGGAGGCACAGACTATGATAAATGCAGATTCCTCATTACTAATCCAACCTATACACCTTAAGAAACCATAGCAACAATCAATTATTAAATTAAACGGTTAAAAGTCTTCTTTTCGCCATAACTCTGGAACAAATAAAGATATCAAATTGCGTTATTTACGTTTTTTGTTACAAATTTAAGCTACTTTCCGCTTATGATGTCATAATTATACCGTATGATTTAATTTTTCTGAATAAAATCAAAAAACTGGTATTATTACAAATTGCGCCCTCTAACAATTTTATTATGAGCTATCGCGTACCAATGGATGCGACATTTAAAAGTACTTACCTTTTTCTTCTAAACAAGCCTAGGTTTACTACAATCGGATAAGTCGTTTAAAAATAACAGCGATTTAAATGATTACACATTCAATAGCTTCCCCCACTCTTATTAAGGTCGGTACGCCAATGAGCCTTAGACCAAAATGATGCAGAATTGTCTAAGCTTTCTAACAATGTTACCAAAGGTATGCCTTAATGTGGGAATTTTCGGAGAAATTTATAATTTTATTTTTTAATTTTCAATTGCGCCCCCTTGCGATGAATTACGGAACTTAAAAATAATTTCCAGGATTTTCTCGTGGCGACTTTTATAATGAATTTTTTTTCTCCACTTTTTATGTCCACTAGTTTCTGAAATATGGCCGGTGGCCAGCCTTAATTAAACACACTGTATATATATATATATATATATATATATATATATATATATATATATATATATATATATATTGAGATGAATTAAAATAATGGGGATAGAAAAATACAAGTTTGAGTTAAAGCAAAATATAATGCAATATAATTGTATTCAAGTAAAATGTGCACATATGGTAAAGCGCCGTGCACAAAATTATAATATAACTTAAATCTAGGCACATAAGTAATTACAGAGCAAGTTATTAGCCATGTAGTTCCAATTTCAATGACAATGAAACATGAGCATAATTAAATGATACAAAAAAAAGTTCATAATATGAATTTCCGAGCAATGTCGGAATTTAAAAACACACATTTTCATTATATAATATGCTTGTAATTAAGGACACATGCATAATTCAGTTTATACCATAGCGATCTTCTATTCTGAAACAAAGAGATTGTAAGTTTTACTGTTCAACAAAGATGGACATATATGCATGGCATGGATGTGTTAAAAAGACTAAAATTAAACGGATTTGTAAATCTTCAGAGTGATATAAGTGCAAAAGTATAAAGATAATGAAGTAAACTTACTTAATCAAGTACTTTGAAAGTGCTCACATCAAATTTAGCATTATAAGTGTAAATTTTATGGAAAAACTGCAAATTGAGGTTATACTGGAAAGTTATCGAATCGAATTGAGATAGAACTTGTGTTAAAATAGACATTTCAGATTGGAAATAGGTGCGTTCCTATGTATTTTGAGTCACTGATTCCATTTCTGTTATAAGTTTTTTTTGTGGAACAGAATAATTTATCACAGTTTTTGATAAAATTTGAAATGGTAAAGAAAGCCTGTCACACGGGGTATCAAAATCGTAGCTGTTGAAGAATATGCAAAGCTGCAGATCATTCATGAAAAGGTCAGAAATGTAGCCTAGATTATGAAAATGGCTTTATTTTTGAAATTGGTCCATAAACAAAAAAGTTATGACTAAAAATAGAAATTTTACAGTTTCAAAATTGAATTGGACCAATCACAGATCAGTAAGTTTTTATGTATATTGGTATATTACTATGGAAATATTTGTTTGTACTGAAAAGTTATGCATATAAGGATGTAACTTGGGATTTTTCACTCTCTACTCTCTTCTAATTTTTCGCAAAGTATGAACATGCACTAAAATGCATGTCAAATTTAAAATTAATCTCAGTAAAACAATCGGATAACCTAAAAAGTGAAACATCTCAAACAAACGAAAATTGTCATAATCGTAAATTAAATAATAAGTGTGGTTAAATAACGTGTGAATATTTTCGATTAAATAAAATTCTTTTGTTAACAAGTGATTTCGTGTTTTAATTTTAAATCGAATTAAATTAACGGAGTATTGGCAAAACCTAACTAATAGAAATTAATATAAAATTATTGCTATTATTTAAAGCAATTACCTACAAGCCAATTATTATTTTTTTGAAATAATAATTTTTTTAAAGTTAAGTGCTTCTGTTTTCCAAATGTAAGCGATACAATGCAGCCATCAATTTTGATCAAACGAAGTTCCAATGCTGCAGAATAAGTATACAATTGTAGCTGTTGTAGAATATGCAAAGCTGCAGATCATTCATCGTGGGATTTATTTACTGGCATCCAAACCAAAGTCAAGTTGGACGTGGAACGCCGTCAAGGGGAGCAGTCCAAATAAAAAAACATGATGTTAATATGTAAGTTTACAATACTTTTTAACTTAATAGAAATTGAGGCTAGTACGGTGACCTGAAACTACTAGCTGAGACTCCAGTGCGAGGGCTACAAAGTTAATATACCTACGAGTGGGAAATTTTCATTTCGCGCGAGTTGCACACTATACTTTTTCTACGATTAACTGGTTATAAATACATTTTAAAACTTTTTATTGCAGGAAACACTTAACAAGTATTGAATAAATAGTAACATTTAATTAATATTACTAATACGAAAACTAATGTTTGAGCAGTTATTTAGCGCAATATTTGGGGGATTTCATTAAAAGTTACATCGTTGACATTAACAAAATTTCATTGATTTCTGGAAGTGGATGGTTGTAAATTTTTGTTCTCCGCTGAAGTATTAATTTTATTTGCTATCTCTATTTTATTTGATATCAAATCCTCTATACACGATTCAGCAGAGATGGCAGATTTCAAGTCACCGTGCCGTTTTAGAGTAGTTATATCACCACCTACGTGTTCAAGAATGGTTGCGGATATCCTTCTAAAACAGTGACCCGTAAACGTTTCAGAATTAGGAAGTTTCAGGAATGTGGCAATTTGCTTTCGCATTGAATCAAATTTGTTAATTCCTACTTTTTGAAAGGTACATTTGCCTTTCTGGTAGTTAAAAAAAAATTATTTTCTTTTGCATGTGACGGACGAAGATTAGAGTTTTTTTTTTAAATTATGTACCATTGCCCGGTAATAGTGAATTGCGTTGTAATTTTGGTTTTTGTGTTTGATACTGTGATTAAAACCATTGATCCAGTATCAGTCAAATAGGTAGTCTCCATTTTATATAATTCTTGTCTACGACAAGCACCCATAATTCCACAATACAAGCAACCTTAAAGTAAAAAACAAACAAATTTTAATTTAGAAACGAATTTAGAAACTAGTCTCTATTCTTCCTCCGAAACAATAAGATACATTGTATTTTAAACTTACTTTTGTTATTAAATATTCATTATCAGGAGCTTCTCCTATAAATTTGTTTATTTCTTGAGGTGTGAAAATTTTAGATTTTTAGGTACATATCCACCCGACTTCCTTTTTAGAAAATGAACTGATCTGTTGGTCTTTGCGCCAATCCGTGAAATTTTTGTACGTAAGTTCGTATTTTTTCTTTGACGTTTGTGGAAATAAATTCACACAATTTACCTTTGCCATTTCTGTGATATTTGGAAGTATTAAATATAATATATCACTATATGTCACTATAAAGAGTGACTTATAAATCACCCAACCACGTCATTAATCACTGCCACTCGTCCATTTTGCCTGTTACAGTAGGGGTTCCCCAAGGTTCCATACTAGGTCCAACTCTTTTTTTGCTTTTTATTAATGATATAGTTGATTTCTTAAACTATTCGCTATATCTTTATACTGATGATACATCTGCTGTAATATCTAGTACAAAGCCAGACGATTTGATATCTAAGGCAAATGCACTGTTAGAGGACCTAAATGAGTGGTTTATAGAAAATAAGCTATACATAAACTTTTCAAAAACAAGTCTTATGTCTTTCAATAAACATATTTTAAGTAATGGACTTAGTATAAATAATACAGATGTATTACAACAACCAGCAGAAAAATTTCTCGGTCTTCAACTCGATGAATCTTTAAATTGGAAAACACATTGCTCTACTTTGATAAAAAAAATTAATAGTTCTTGCTTTCAAATCAAATCCTTAAAGTATGTAGTTCCATTCCATGTTATAATTTCCTTCTACTATGGTCAAGTTCATTCAAAGTTGTTGTATGGTATTTGTTTTTGGGGATTATCAATATTAGCGCAAGAAGTATTTCTAAGCCAAAAAAGGGTAATTCGAACCATGGCCAGTATAAAAAGTAGGGAATCTTGCAGACCTTATTTTACAAAATAAAATATATTGTCATTACCAAGCTTATACGTTCTGGAGCTTCTATGCTTTGTCTACAAGAACTAAAACCAGTTTAAAAAAACTCAGATTTTCATATACACAATACAAGGAAAAAGAATGACTATCGTAATCCTGTCAATAAAACCAATATGACTGCAAAAGCTCCTTCCTCATTTGGTGTAAAGCTTTACAATTATTTGCCTCAATCCTTAAAGCAATGTGGCTCTCTCATGCAATTTAAGGGTAATATAAAGTCACTTTTAATGCAACATTGCATATATAATGTGGAGGAATTTTTTTCACACTTGCAAAAACAAAACAATAACCTCTAGTCCTAGTTGCCACATTATTTGAATTATTTTGTTTTATACACATTGTATTTATGTTTATATTTATTTATTAATATTTGTTTTCCTGTATTATCTATTATTGTAGTTCATTGTCTGTATATACTTAGATGTTAACTAATGACTTTACTTAAATTTAATTTTATGTATAGTACGTATATTTTGACTTAATCTATTCCACTTGTGTGGTCGAACGATTGAATAAATATTATTATTATTATTATTGTTCTCGCTATCCATATTTATTTTTACGTACAAAAGTACTTGAATGTAAAAACCGACTGGATTTTTTGTAACTAGCGAACTGTCAAGTCTATGAAGTTTTGACAAAGTGTCAAAGCCTCCTGGGCGCGCTTGGTTGTGTACTTAGGTATGATTCACTATCGACCAATAGTAACTTATTAAACCCGTAGGAAATGAATCATTTCAGTACAGTTTGTCCGTAGGAAATCAAAATCTGTACACAATGGTGTACCTTTCTTAATTGATGGGGCATATGAAACTTACTTTTCTTCGTAATCGTAGAAAAAAACTTTTGTACACGGTTACTTCATTCACGTTTATTTTGCTTTATAGTCGTGTGTAGGTGTGTGTAATACAAGTCACTGGTAGAAATAGACAAACATTCGGTTCCTTATAGCGAACTTGGGTGTGCGAATGTCGGTGAACTAGGCTTACTTCCTGTCCTTCCGACGATGTTGAGAAACGGCGCAGGGCTTACTTCTCTGCAATCCCGCTTCCGTTTATATATGTTGTAGAGTATGGGTTGTATAAAAACTTGCATGTGGGCGATATTCAGCACTAAGCGTCTACTGATCGGGAGCAGATCAGGAAAAGTGTGGTGGTGTAAATAGAGAGTATCTGAGGTAGCGAAGGCTTTGATACAAACTTCGATATTGTAAGCGTGGTAGGCGGTTATGTAAACAAGAAGTAAGCGGACGATGCTACCGGTGTAGCGTAAGCGTCGCTTATTCTGAGTACATTTCCCAAATAATTTGAAATCTTTACAAGCTTAACCATCACATTTGATGTTAGTTATTAACAAGAGTTGAAAAATGTAGAAAATTTATGTAGCGGAAGGATAGGTCTCCGCCGTGGTGCAACCTCACACTCCGAGGAAAAAAGGCTTAAAAATATTACACTCAAACAGAATGGTGGTAAATAGTGTTAAATTAATAAAACTTGGTCCTTTATTAAAATGGTGTCGGTGCTGGTCCTAACGACAATCTTCTCTGGGCGTTGGTGGTCTTCATTATAGGGTTTAGGGATACTCTCCGCTGCTTCTTATTATGATCCTGCTCCTCGTTGGCATAACGGACAGTATTATGTCCATGGCGCAAGCCGTTGCATTGGATTGGCTATATGTGATGCAGTGGCGAAGATATCGGACGAACCCGAATCTCTTTGTGACTATTTAAAGCTCTACTTTCTTATTTTTATTTTTTAATGTAGAGCCCTCTATTACGGTTGACTTGCACGTGTAGTTAATTGATGGAGATCGAATTACCAGTGTCAGCATGACCAAACCTTGAATGGTGGAGAGGCAGATTAACCAACCCTAAATTATGCTTATGTCCAACCTAAGCGTGTTGGTTGCCTGTATTAGCAGACTGTACAATAATTGAGTAAAAAGTACCAACGACCAGGGATTTTCATTATACTTTCATGTCTGCGCAATGTTACATCCATTAAAGCAACGTAAATGCGGATTATTATCTTAATAATAAAGAGCAATAGAGTATTAAAAACAAAGAATTTAATAGCCTCTGTCTGATATGAGTTTAAATTTTTACTTCAACACGTTTCCCAATTTTACTTTATGCGAATTCTCTGCGGTAGTAAAATTCGTGATGTGGAATATCATTTACATATTTGTAGACTTAGAAAGGGTGTGTACCATCAAACCAAGTAAATTATAAAGGAAATGTCATTTTCTAATGTTTACTTATTTAAGCGAGGCTTTCTATTACGTAAACAAAGTACAGATAACATTTATTGGTCTTACGGTTAATTAACCACAAGAGAATTTAATGCGTACACTTTTTACGTAGAAATTTAATCTTAACATATATGAATTTTAAGGCACTAGCGTATTGCATTTAGTTATTTTTAAGCGAAATCTGTTCAAAAAGAATATTGCCAAAGCGTTATAATCTTACGGACAACATAAATAAAAACGTAAATGATACTGTAATCCTTAGTTTAGTTATCTCTATATTTTTCTAATCAAACGTTAAAGGTAAAGTAAAAAAATAGATGTGTTATATATAATAAAGCTTTATAATTAAATTTGGAAGCACGAAAGGTAAATTAG